>MJUU01056060.1:4187-31585 GCA_002080025.1 Modiolus philippinarum
TGAGTGCGTGCGTTGTTGGATGTGTGTGTGTGTGTGTGTGGGTCCGTCTGTAACACATTTTCGTCACATTTATCTCAGCAATGGTAAAAGGTACATAGTACCTATACCATGTAACAGAGTTTCGGATCTCTCGCTTGCCCACTTCCTGTTTGACGGAACTTAGAATGTTTTTGTAATTACGCAATGACACTTGTCTTCCCTTCAAGACTTACTACTAAGTTCGTCAAAGTTTCCTCTGCAGTGTTATATGATATAGATCTGAAATTTTGTCACAACCTTTGTAGTCATGATATATTGCAAGATGCATTTTCGGACCAATCAGAATACTACTTCATGTTTACCAACTTCGTCAATTTTGACACTTGTAGCATTAAAGGGAAATTTTCCCTTGAGGATTATAACATTGTTTCCATACTTGTATTGTCTCCACACTTTTACTTTGTTCACTTCTTCATTGGGTTGACACGCTCTTGAATTTGCACTTACCATGTATGATTCAGAGTACAATGAGCGGGGGTATAATTTGACGCCATTCGGCGACAGAAATAATTATGATGGTTAAAAACCATGAATGAAGCCCTTTATAAAATCCGTTTGTTGAGTCGGGTAATTTTTCAATGGTACTATGATTTCGCCTGGTAAATATACAAGTGGTACTATTATATTCTGTGTTTTGTACTGCGATTTCATGTTACAGTCCGTCCGGATTTAGTTATCAGATTTGATGTGAGCATTGATTTGATAGACTGGAGCGTTCAAACGTGTATGCATCTTTCGCCTGGACACACAACTGACAGTAATAGAAACGTGCGGTCAAATAAAAGACGCATGCTTTCAATCATGCTTGCAGTTGGCTCTGTGTCAATGACAAGTACATGTCCACCTGACATTACCAGTTAGATTAACACTTTTGATCTGTTCAGTCTATCAAATCAAGGCGCACATCAAATCTGAAAACTCAATCCAGTAAGGACTGTTTTGTTTCGTGTATGATAAGGTAAGTGAGAGATAAATCAGGATATTATAAAAGTATTGAATTTTCTTTTCGATAACATTTTTGTTCGTTTCGGTGATTCAGTCTATCGGCAAAAAAGGGGATTCCTATGGGTACCAACTGTGCACCTCTCATAGCAGATTTCTTTCTTTATTGCTACGAGTCACAATTCATGGCAAAAATTCAAAAAGACCCTTCTAAACAGCATTTAGTGGATAAATTTAACAATACTTATAGATATTTGGACGGTATTTTGGCTTTTAATAATCCTGAATTTTCTTAATTTACAGACGAAATTTATCCTGCCGAACTTACTTTAAATAAATCCAGTAGTAGCAGTGATATACTGCTTTCTTGATCTTGATATCAATAAATCAAGGCAAGTTAAACACTAAAGTTTATGATAAAAGGGATGACTTCTCCTTCCCTATAGTCAATTTTCCCCATCTGGACGGCGATGTTCCGTTAGCCCCTTCTTACGGGGTCTACATTTCACAACTTGTTCGATATGTACGAGTATGTAGTGATGTTTCTGACTTCAACGACCGAAATCTTTGTCTCGATGAAAAACTTCTGCATCAAGGGTTTAGATATCATAAATTGATTAAACCTTCTCTAAATTTTATTACAGATACATTGACTTATTAAGAAAATTTGGTTCTTCATGCAGGGGTGTTATACAACAGGGCATTTCACATCCAAACCTCTATGGAAATATCATTTACAAAGCGCATAAATTCAAAGAATTGTCCTTCAAAACTTATTAATCCGTTGAACAAACTTATCCATAAAGGATATACATACAGCAATGTTGTTAAATCTTTACTTCTGGTTTTTGTTGGTAAAAATATTGATCAGCTCCTAAATGCTTTACACCGTAACTAAATTTAAACAATTTTTATATGTTGGCAGTATTTGGCATTGCACAATATCATGTTCTTCTTTCATAATTGATGATATTATACGAAATCTATTTAGAAGTATTTCAATTGAAGTTCATATGCAAGAAGGCTTGGTATCATAGTCAACAGAAATTATGTCCTAAGCTAGCTGTCAGTAACTGCGAGCATTTGTCCGGACGGTACCCATGTGTATTGTCTGGCTACTGCTATTGGTCAAAGCAATTTCATGAATATTAATTCCTGTTATTTTGCCTGATACTGTGATTGGTCAAAATGATTTGATGAATATTCATAACTGTTCTATTTCCTGGCAATTTTTATTGGTCAAAACCATACTGATTTTTGTGACATGGATTTTTTTTGCGTTGACATGTTTGATGTACTTTAATGTTTATTAAAGTTCTTTGTAATAAGCAATCTCAATATAAAATTATTGATAATGAGAGAAATAGCAAATGCATGCAGATTTATCAACACTATCAAAGGATTTAACTTGAAATCATATACATCATTTGTTGCACATTTGTAGATAATTAAAATATTTATATAATTTAATAAAATACAATTAGATTTGTTCAGTTTTACTAAGCATTTTTACTGCCAATGATCATTTGTGTATCAGAATACTAATATAAGTAAAATGATTTGCACTAAATTTGAGTTTTATAGACGGCATTTTCTGCAACTTAATTATCTTTTGTGCAGATTAGGTAATAAAACAGTTATTTAATGTGTAGTCAGACAATAGCTCAGAATTATTTTCCCTCGGTAATTGAAACAGCTCAGTGTTCTATTGCCCTCAGCCGATGGCTTCGGCTAATAGAACACCGAGCTGTTTCCATTACCTCGGGAAAGTATCCTGGTCTATTGTCTGACTACACATTAAATAACTGTACATCATCTTACCCAAAAGAATGCATGAAGTCATAACCATTAACTTAATTTCTAACTAACCCTTACCCTTAGTTCTAGACTTTGATACTCTAACCCTAACACTAATCTAATACTTTAATGAACCCTAAACTTTAATAATAATCTTATCCTTAATATAATTCAACCCAACTGATGTATTTAATGTTACAGTATGCAACCCATACACTATTTGACAATGCACAATGATACCATATGTAACCCCTCACCCTTATAATAACCCTTACCTTTATGATAAATACTAAATTATATGATAAGATTAGAAATGATTTATATGATACTAACTTTAAACTCTCTGCAACATAGCCCTAATCCCAATGGTGATATCAAGGAAAAACACTAGAACTTATAATGATAACTTAATCCAAAGCTTTCAAACAAACACTGGTACGTTAATAATGGTATTATCCCCCTTTAATGAAATTAGTTTTACCCTAACAAAAGTAACCCTAAACAAAACTTAACCGTTATCATCCATTTTAATCTTTTCCCAAATAATGACCCTTTCAAAACCCTAAACCTTGGGCTTTACTGACCATAGCTAAGTCTAATCCATCCCTAACCCTAGCAGTATCAAGTCTGTTACCCTACCATACCGATGGATATCTTAATTCATTGAAAACGCATAATGAAACGTCAATTATAAAACACAAATATAACAAAAGATCTTACTGACATTGATATGAACATCCATAACTATGAACACAAAATATAGTGCGAATGATAACAAATGGAAGACGGAATAAACATCAAGTGAAAACAAATCGATACGGACGATAATATGAACAATTACAAGCACAAATGTAAATAGATCAACATGAGGTGAGACAACATGAAAATATGACTGTGAACACCAATTACAAGTAGAACTGTTGAAACATCAACATAAACTGACACAAAACATATGAAAATTAACACGAATGTTAACACCAAATCATAAACATAATAATACTTATGACTATAAACAGACACAAATTATAAACGACATTGGTATAAATATATAGAATCCACAATCGCATCGAGTGAGAAACGACATTTCTACACTAGAGATAGTTAAATTTTCAAATATTTTAAACGCGAGGCTTGCCGAGCGTTTAAAATATATGAAAATTTAACTATCGAGAGTGTAGAAATGTCGTTTCTGACGTGATACGGTTGTGGATTTTATTTCTCTAATGATTTCAAGGAGATTTTTGACAAAAACATGACCCCCCTTTTCTGATGATCCGAAATAAATGTGTTCTTTGGAAGTGACGTCATTAGGCATGGTCGCCTTTTTTCATGACGTCACAATGGTACAGTCGGAAAACGGCAAACATATTTGACGTCATAATTGAATTTCAACCAATCACTTGCCGAGAACAACATTCTCTCTAGAGAGGAGAAACATATTTCTCCAACCGCTCAGGAAACGTGAAAACAGGACAGAAATTAGAGAAATAACGTTATCCACGGCTATGAACACAAAATATGGAAGCACTTTGGAACAAATGTGAACAAATGGAAGACAAAATAAACAAGTGAAAACAAATCGATACCTAAGACAATATGAACTACAAATACAAACATAAAGATCAACATAAAAACAGCGGCAGTAGAAAACTGAAGAAAAAAAGCACAAGATAACATAAACCAAAGACAAGAGACAAGGCAAAAGCAAGAACAGGAAGACCAAAAACGCTACATGCACATAAAACACACGAACACTACATATGCAACACAAAAAACTAAAGCACTAACAGTGTAAACTTTCAAAAAACTTTTTTTTTAGTTTACACTGTTAGTGTTTTAGTTTTTTGCGTTGTATATATAGTATTCGCGTGTTTTGTTGGCATGTAGCCAAAAGTTTAGGGTTTTGAAGGAGTCATTATTAGGGAATAGGTTAAGGTGTATGATAACGGTTAAGTTTTGTTTAGGGTTACTTTTGTTTTCATCAGAAGGGGATAATACCATTATTAACGTTGATGTGTTTTGAAAGCTTTGGATTAAGTTATTAGTATAAGTTCTGGTGTTATTGCTGGATGTCACCATCGGGGTTAGGGCTATGTTACAGAGAGTTTAAAGTTAGTATTATAAAATCATTTGGAATCTTATATAATTTAGTATTTATCATATAGATAAGGGTTATTATAGGGTGAGGGTTTACATATGGTATCATTGTTCATAGTCAAATAGTGTATGGGTTACATACTGTAACATTAAATACATCCGTTGGGTTGAATTATATTGAGGATTGCATTATTATTAAAGTTTAGGGTTCATTAAAGTATTAGATTAGTGTTAGGGTTAGAGTACTAAAGTCTAGTACTAAGGGTAAGGGTTAGTTAGAAATTAAGTTCATGCATTCTTTTGTGTAAAATGAAATACTCTATTTGGAATATGGCTAAGATCATTCATATCATTTAGGTTATGTTTGAAATTATATTATCATTAGGTAGTAAGAGTTAGGATGAAGTTGTAGTGTTAGAATATTAATTTTGTTAAGGTTGGGTTTATGTATCGTTAGGATAGTGATTAGGATGGTCAGATTTGTGTTAGATAATGGTTATGGTTAAGGTTTAGGGATAAGGTTAAAGCTGTGTTTTGGTTAGTTTAAGATTGATTCGTTATAAAAAAATAAGGGTTTGGTTATACATTAATCATTGAAATAAATTTTCAAGATAAAAATTTAGATCAATTAGATTAAGATTACACATATCTTGACTATTAAAAATTGAATATGACAAAGTTGATTTATCATACACGAAGCAATACAGTCCGTCCGGATTTAGTTTTCTGATTTGATGTGCGCGTCGATTTGATATACTGAACAGATCAAAAGTGTTAATCTCACTGGAAGAGTCAGCTGGACATACACAGAGCCACCTGCAAGCATGATTGAAAGCATTCCCCTTTTTCATGACCGCACATTTCGATTACTGTCAGTTGTGTGTCCAGGTGAAAAATGCATACTCGTTTGACCACTTCAGTCTATCAAATCAATGCTCACATCAAATCTGATAACTAAATCAAGACGGACTGTGACATGAAATCGCAGTACAAAACACAGAAAATAACAGTACAACTTGTATATTTACCGCGCGAAATGACAGTACAATTAAAAAATTACCCGACTTAACAATTGGATTTATAAAGGTTTTCATCCATGGTTTTCATGGTTTTAACCATCATAATTATTTCATGTCTTATTTGAAATATCATTTTATACAAACATTTACTTCTTAATTTTTCACTGTTCATAAGAGTAATGTATTAACTGCATGGTTAAGCGCTAATCAAACTCACAAACTTTCAAAAACCTTATGATTACATGCAAGTTATACAACTTTGAAAATCATCCTGATGTACAAAAAGAGAATTCTAATGCACTTATGTATGTAAGTTTAAATTTGATTAAAACTGATTTTCAGTGGGAAATCCGTCGGAACCAATAGCAACGTAATGGCGCAGACGCATACCAAACTTCCTGCAATCTGAAAATCTAGTTGAAACGTTCTTTTTGCGGATTTGCATTGGAATAGTATGGAATAGAGATAAACAAACTGTTTTTTTTCAAGGATCTTCAGGGGTAATTTTACTGTCGCAAACCACCATTTTCCGGCTCCGCTAACTCGTCGCTCGAAGACTTTGAGACAGTAAAATCTAAGATTTTACCCACTAAGACCCTAAAATATAGTATTGATATCTCTTACATAACAGTACCTCAGCACATGAAATCACCTTTCATAGAGGACCAACATTGCATAGTGTGATTTTCAAAAGTTGAATTGCAAAAATCTATGATTCTTATTTCGGTTAATTTCCTGAAGCTCTCAAAGACATGATATTTTTTTAATTCAACCTAGAAACCATAAAATTCGAATTCCTTTTAGTATTAAGAATTATTTTCAGTAGTAAATCGCAAAAAAATCTTTAATTCCAGTTTTGGTAAGTTAGGGTTTTGTTCCTTTGTTCCTTCGGTATTCTACTGCCGTTGTTTCATGAAACTCAAATTTGGTATTTTTCCTGAAATCCTAAACGACCAGATATTTTGGAATTCTACCTAGCAACCACATTTAAATATAGGCAAAATTATAATTACAAAGTACTTAGCGGGAGAAACAAGGTCCTGCGGAATTTTTACGATTTTTTAATACAGAGGCTCAAATGATGCTTATTAGATTACAACGATCGAAAAAAATGGTATACTGAAATCAATTTCAATGAGTAGGATGGCTAATTCGGCAATTTATCAGCAGCAATAGGGCCCATAGGTTCTTGGTATCAAAAGCGTGTGGAACCAACACACCTTAGCAAACAATAGTGCCAAAAAGATAAGGACAGAGTAACGTCTTAACCAATAGTTGCGGACAAAAAGGAAAATTTGCGGACAAAAAGCAAAGCGGACAAAAAGGGACGGACAAAAAGCAAAAGTTGCGGACAAAAAGCGCCATTTTGCAGACAAAAAGGAACAGCAGACAAAAAGCGACATGCGGACAAAAAGCACTGTATCAAAGAGTTTGAGTATATGTCCGCAAAACTACAGTTTTTCTTAGGGGCTTCGTGGATCATTTGTGCGTATGTCCGCACAATGTCATCCCTTGGAATATTTGCGTATGTCCGCAAAACTACAGTTTTTCTAAAGGGCCTCGTGCATCAATTGTGCGTATGTCCGCACAAAATCCACTCTAAAAAGACATGCGTATGTCCGCACAATATTCACCCTTGGAATATTTGCGTATGTCCGCAAAACTAGTTTTCCACAAGGGCTTCGTGGATCAATTTTGCGTATATCCGCCGAAATCCACTCTTGGAATATTTGCGTATGTCAGCAAAACTGTACCTTCCTTAAAGAACTCTTGGATCAATTGTACGTATGTCCGCCGAAAGCCACTCTTGGAATATTTGCGTACGTCCGCAAAAATACAGTTTTTCTTAAGGGCTTCGTTGATCATTTTTGCGTATGTCCGCACAATGTCATCCCTTGGAATATTTGCGTATGTCCGCAAAAATACAGTTTTCCTTAAGGACTTCGTGGATCAATTGTGCGTATGTCCGCACAAAATCCACTCTTGCAATATTTGCGTATGTTCGCAAACCTATTACCTTCCTTACATGACTCCTGGATTAATTGTGCGTATGTTCGCACAATGGCTCGTGGATTATTTGCCTATCTCTTCACAATTGGAATTTTTCCGTATATCCATAAAACTACCAATATACGATGCAAATATACGCAAAAAGTGCATTCCTGGATTTTCTGCGTAGTACGCAGATTGTCCATTTCTGGAAGAGGACATACCTCGACTTAAGATAGGCGCAAACCTGCTGCGGCGGAGTTTAACTAGTTTTACCCAAACCTTCCCCCTACAACCAATGTGATAAATAAAGAAACAATCGTAACAACAGTAAAATTCAGTTGGCAACAGGACTGAGTCAATTGTGAGAAATGAAACCGAGAGAACTAAATATACGGACATAAACATGAAATCACAAGAGACTACTAGCAGTTAACTGACATGCCAGCTCAAGATTCATTACCAACTGACAAATTAAGTTATGTACCCTCAGTATACAGCTTCCATCAAGATCCCTTCCTGTGAGGAGTTTAGCATAATGATTTCATGTATATACCGGAATGACACGACCTGTGTCCATGCAATACTGATTTTAGAAATTTAGAATGTGTTTAGTTAAAATGCAAAGACCCTATCAAAAAATCAATGTAAATAGAATGTTTTGAACACATAACCCAGATAATCCGGAAAGATAACAGAAAAATATACAGATGTGACCGGAGGGTCAGTCCCCCGGTCAGTCCGTACATGAAAAACAGCATTGTTTTACTACCAGTGCCTCCTCGTCCGGGGATCGGACACTGGACCTCTTGCTTCGTAGCCAGCCTCGCTACCGAATGAGCTAAAGAAATATTCCGTTAGCTTAGTGTATTTTTACTGGCTATATATCTACTACCTGAATACAACTCAGGTATGCATCTCCGTGACACAGAAATAGCCATTGCATTGAAAACAAACAAAATTGCTCTAAATGAATGGACACTGCAAGTTTAATCCAATTCTCATCCAGCTCTTTGAGCTGGCCGACAGTTTAACGGTGAGCACTCCTTGACCCATCTTTCAAATTTCCGTTTTGTGCCCCTTTTTGCTTTTCAAAATTGTGGTCATGGAGTTAGTAGTCCACCTGTATTGGGTTTTATTCGTATGTTTATTATACTATGTATATTTTTAATCATTTATTTAACATATTCAGTATTTATCCGATAGATTATCTTATATCAATTATTGTAAATTCATAAAGTTCAACTGCTTGACACATAAAACAAGACAGACACAAGAAATTACAGATAAAAATTCGTCCAATTGTCATTCATGAACAATTGTTGTGTGTCAGCCTATTTATTTTCACTGATCAACAGAGATCTGAAAGTCATTACTTTTATTTTTTTCACATACTGAAACAAAGTTATCTGATCATTTTAACTATTTTGGAAATAAATGTGATTAAAATGCACAATCTCTGAAAAAAAAACTAATTTCAAAATGAATAATCAAAGCACCAACAAAAAAATTTAAATCCAGAATGCATCACACATAGAGAAATAATATAAAGGACGAAACAAACAGAGCATAATACATACATCACAAAAAGAGAAACAGCTAGCACAAACATTGTGAACACCCAAAATGATAGGAAACCCTGACTCTCTGCTTTTCAGCATAAATATTTTCTTATTATGTTAATACTTTTAAATCTTAATATGAGTGCACGGGGATAAAAATGAACCTAAAATGAAAAGAAAATGGTTAAGAAAAAGCGCTTTATACTATAGAAAGTAAAATATATTTTTTCAATGAAACAACGGCAGTAGAATATAGAAGGAACAAGGGAAGTGATGATCACAAAAATAGAAGTCCAAAGACATGGCAAAAACGGTAACGGAGAAAAACAAAAACAAAACAAGGACGTGAGACAGCAACAATGCACGGGAATAAAAAGATAACATTGAGAACTAAGGCACTCATCGTGTGGACTACCATGAAAACCGGGAGTGACATCAGATACTCCGGAAGGATAAGCATGTCCTGCCGACACCCGTCACTTTATCAGTGGTATATAAGGTTTTGAGAGATCTGTTTGGTAGCGAATTGGTTTTATGCCATTTTCTAACCCTTAGACAAAACCAATTTAAATCCATGGTACATGTTACTTGTCGTACCCTCAAACAGTACCATGGTCAAATTATTTAGTTATTTGAACAGCTTTTGTGAATCTCTATAGCAATAAAAAAATTCACGAGAAAAAACCTGCAGCACAAACATCATTAACGAGGACAAAACTAAAATTTTACAGATTGACAGTTCATTAAAACAATAATATGTATGTCACTAAAATGCACATGTTGGGGTAAATTTAACACGTTTTCATACTTTCCAAATAAAAAAGAAGAAATATTTAAAAAAAAAAGAAAAAAAAAGAAAAAAAAACATTTATACCTGCAGCATAAAACAATAAAACTTATTTATACCTTCTGTGTTGGTTTTTTTCCCTGATTCTGTCCTATGTTATATGGATTTTCCTTGCTAGTCTCTCCCTTTAATCGATTCGGGTCTTTGTTGTCTTTTTTATTCAACATAAAACAATGCCATTGTTGTAAAAAAATCACAAATGATGATCATTCAAAGACAATAAAAACATTCATTAGTGTCCGCTAGATACTGATTATGAAGATTTTGTCTACTGAAATACATGACGACACTTTACCAAACAATTCGGGGAGTTTTGAGTTTGATTTTTCTTCCGTAGTGCGACAGTATTTTACCAGAAGACTAGATTCAAGGAGCTTGCTGGCAGTTTAGCGGCGAGCACTCTTTGATCCATCTTTCTAAATAACGTTTTGTCATATGCTTTTCTTTTCCAAGAAAGTGGTCATTGAGTTAGTAGTCTACCTGTATTGGGTTTTATTCGCATGTTTATTATACTATAGGGAAACGGGATAGAGAAAGGGGAGGTTTGGGTACCCATTAACCGGTTTAACTCTACCTATGGCTTTTGCTAGTGCCGGTACAAAGTCCGACTATCCCGAGTTCCTATCGTTATTTATGTTTGTCTCTTGTTTTCATTATTGATTTTAGTGCAGTTGGCTTGTGAATTGTGGCATGTGATTGTAGTTCCTGGCCAATGTAGGTGTTTACTGTTATCCTGTTTTTGTAATTATATAAAGTCACTAAATAGTAAGATATGTTTTGTTTCATTACAATTTTACTTTGTTCAAAATTCAAACATTTCAAATAAATAACATAATTTTTTTATTAAAAATATTTGCATTTATAAACTAGAAAAACTGTGAGCAAAGTTCACTAATGTATACCCACGTTCCCCTAAAAGATCAAATCAAAATTTTTAATTCATGGTGCACAATGGCAATGTGTACTAAACATTCTGTGAAAGTTTCAATGAGTTTCATCAATTGGTCTAGGAGTTGTCGCCACAAGTAAGTACCCTATGGCGGACGGACGAACAAATAAACAAGTGGACGGACAGACGGAAGGACACTATGGCCATTGTATACTGCAAGGGGAATTATTATTATTTAGACCACATTATCTATTCAAATCCTTAAAGACCTGTTATGAGCATTTCTTTTGTTATGCAAGACACTTTAATTCTTGTAAATGCCTTGAACTATTCCATCTCTCTTTTGACTTTCCTTTGATTCTCTCGATTTTAAAGCACCTAAATTGATAATTTACCTCAAACTATTTACCTAACCCGAATTATTTAGCTCGAATTAAGTACTTCTACCTCGTTAATTTTTATGCATATTCATTCATATGTCGTATGCTTAACTTTGACCTTCTATTATGTTTCACCAATATATTTGATGAATATTTTACGAAAGGATATGGAGTAAATGAACATGAGACCATAACACATATA
Source organism: Modiolus philippinarum (assembly GCA_002080025.1). NCBI lineage: Eukaryota > Metazoa > Mollusca > Bivalvia > Mytilida > Modiolidae > Modiolus > Modiolus philippinarum. Next base: position 15,951 of record MJUU01056060.1, read on the forward strand.
TTCACTCCAACTGCAATAATATTAATTAGCTGTATGGCCATTTCGGAAATTGATTCCTCATCAGCAGTACTAGAACCCAAACATAGGAAATCCACAATTTCAAAAAAAAAAATTTTAAAAGGGCATAAAACCAAACGAAATCCGAATAATCAGTAAAATCAAATAGTGCTAAGGACAAAACTACGACAGAGGGAGTTAAACCTTAGGTTTTAAAGTGAAGTTTAAGTTTCATGTGGGAAAAATTTCCCGTTCCAAGGATCGAGCCTGCGCTGTCTTTCTGAAATGTCAAGGTGATCAAACGACTTTCATAAAACGTCGGTGCTACCATCGCAATGAACAGATGTAAGAAAAATATATTTAAAGTGACAACAGATCGATAACTCGGTAAATTTTAAAGTAAAATCTAATCGGTATTTATATAATGAAAGGAAACAAATATCTGAAACAACATCAATATAAAAGGAAACTTTTTTCGCATGAAGGCAAAAAATACATTTATTAACTCGTTGATATATGTACCCTAAGCAAACCGATTTAAATGAACATGAGTAGAAGATTCTATTTCAATGGCGGGGTGTCAGCATTTATATTTAGATATACTTTTTTGTATTTTTCATATTCGGTGGTATTTTTCACATTCGAGGTCTTTAAGTAAGTTAAAGTATGTTTCAGAGTAATCAATTGAATTAAGGTGCTTCGTAAGAAAAGGGGTGCGCGCTCAGGCATCTTGACCACCCCTTTTCTTACGAAGCACTTTAATTCAATTAATTACACTGAAACATACTTTAACTACTAGTATTACATAATTTAACAGAAGAAAATTTCCCAAATGTAATTGGAATGTTATTCAAATGTAATTGGTAATTACAGCAAAATCTGCAATGTGATTTATTATTTTCAATTACTTATAATTGAAAAAATGACCACTTACAAACTACATTCAATTACACAAGAAATTGTAATTTATTACAACCAATTACAATTACATTTTTCAATGACCTCATCTTTGATCTTACCATTACTGTTATTTTTGGGGAAAGACAATTTTTATAGGATTGTTATTTTCAAACCAAATATTTTAATTTTATATTTATTGCTTTAACCGTTATTTATGTGTAAATTGATTTATGATATTATACAATTATGGTCTTTTGTAGAGGTCGATATGAGTTTTAATAGACCTAAAAATTAATATTGACCGACGCCGGAGGCGGAGGTTAATATTAGGATTTTTAGGTCTATTAAAACTCAAATCGACCGATACAAAAGACTATAATTGTTTTATTACATAATAATAACATGCTTCATCTTACTTGGTAATTGTAAGAGTTTCCAACGATTTTTTTAGGATAACATATCTTGTAAAATTGTCATGGGTAGTTGTACATTTGTACTTACTTTTCAGTGTGCTTTCCGATCTCTTCATACAAAGATTCATGCATCAAAAAGCTATCAGTACATTATTTTAGGTTTATGACATTTTTATTTGATTGATATATATATGTACAAAAACAACATGTAATATGTACTGTACATGAAACGATTCTGCAACATGACGTACAAGTCTCCCTCCCCCCCTCCCCCCAAAGTTTAGATTTATTCATGTAAGAAATTAATCATGAGAATTAGAAATTCCATCCTTTTAGTAAAACCAACCTTGCGTTACTCAGTCTGAAATTCCTGTGATAAGACAAGAAGAAATTTGCAGAACTACTAAAACGCATACCCCGACTGTGTATCGCATGTTATTAGTTTCGATCACCTTCCGGGTATTTGTAAATAGCAGTCTACTTGTTGCAAAATACTTCTAATGTGAATAGAGAACAACAAACGTCTCCTGTCGCCATTTTCCTCCTTCGATATTTGGTTTCCCGAACATACTTATAATACGGCAATTCTGATTGGCCGAAAGTCGCGTGACCACATGTAATTCTGTTTTTCATTGGCTATTTAAAACGGCGAGTCAATATCGTTTTAAGCAGACCTGAGAAATGAAAGTGAAAGTAAAATCGAGTCAATTCGATTTTTATTTGAATATCATGTGACAGGTTTTCACCCAATAAAATAAAACTATTATAATCATTATGTAATAAATGTATTTTATTTCAGGTAAATCACACATTGAACTCCTTTGATTATATGCTATTTGAAGTTATAAGCATTTTAAGTGTTATGCATTGATCGTTATAAATAAACATGTCATGTTCCTGTCCAGTACTATAAATATTTTTGTAATACATTCAATAAGTTGAAAGTCACAGAGAACCAGGATATTTTTATTCAATGTTAATTCTCAATTTAATGCCTTTAATATTTTTACTGTTACGTAGTCGTAAAGCCATATATAAAGTAAAACAATGCAAACAAAGAACAGACTTGTCTAACACCACGAAAACTATAAAAATGGCTGAAAAATCTATTTGTTATACAAGTTTGCATACAGCCGAATAACGTTTTTACCCAACACCTCATTGAGTTCCCAAACCCAAAATTACGCAAAAATTCCAATTTTTTCCATTCTAAACTGTCAAAAGCTTTGACCATTGTTGACGACAGAAAACACCCCCTGCCGCAATCAGGAACGATTTTGCGTAACATTTGATATCACGAATCTGAATAAAACTCGACATTTTATTGCATATTGCATAACATGTCTGAATTATGTTGATTATTTATAAGTAACAACGTCCTTAAGCAGTGTGCTATATAGTAGGAAGCAAGTTTTTAATCAATGTTTAAAAGTGAAATTGGTTTATAATTTGATATCAACGAAAGTACGCCTATTTTTCTAGATGAACTCATACAAGTATAATAGCAACATTTATAGAAACTGTCTTACTTAAGGCAAAATGCCTGCAAAATTCAATAAATAATCAGTCAAAGTCAGGAGATTTTTTTTTAAATTTCAGTTTGGTGATCTCATGTATTAGTATTGTAAAATGGACAGCCAGTGTTAACAAACACTAAAGGTTAAATATAATATTGAGAATTATTTACATGTTTGCTGACATTTGCATTGTATCTCAATTATTTCTTTTTCTTTGACATGTGACGATTTATTTTTGGATGTCATAAACAAATGTCTATCTGTCTTCTAAATAAATATAGCAACAACAAGAAAATTTTAAGGTGAACTACTGGTCAGTCCTTAAAGTGTTGACAAACTAATACATGTACACGTTTGTTTATTAACAACTATTTGACCGATTTACCAATACACATTTTACAGAATTTATCATGGAAACACAAAGTTTTGTATTTGTTATATTTTCTATGACATTCAGTTACGGATATTCCTGCTGTTTTCCTAAACAAATGGAAGCAATTGAAGGAGTATCAATCGGGAAAAAAATTAATGGATCAAATACTCCTATCCAGGTGAGTGCTGTATGTTTTTTTTCAGAATGATTTTTTATTATATCTGGTTTTAGTACCTGTTTGAATAAAAGTTTTAACATCATATTATCTTGCCAAGAAATCTTCTTCAACCATATTATTTATGATAAAAAATGACCAAAATTGTAATAAATACTATTATTTATATGGTCTTTTCGATAACAGGCGTTTTCCGTGCGGATAAAACCAATACAGCCTACATGTATATATTTCAGAGAGTCTTTTGTGCGAGTTACTTATTTCCGTACTTTGTTTTTAGCCGTTTTAACCTGGATATGGGATGTTGTCCTTGACAATCACCCCATTTCCTTTCTTTTTCATATTTATATTAATTGTTAGCAACAAAAGTCATTGATCACTGACCTGCAGATACAAGGCATCAGACAACCAGAACTTATAAAGAAATTATAACACCTTATCCATCAACCTTTTTATTTAGAAAAATGATCAAACACAACACATGTCTACTCTGTAAATATGAATATGTTTTATTCACAATACACAATTCTAATATGACGTCCTTTAATCGCCTTGTGTCCGTAACCATGGTAAAATCCGCATATATTCGTGGGTATTGTCATGACAATCGACGGCACTTTTGATAACGTCATAAACAGTTTGACGACGGTTTTTCAGCGTCATAGAAAAAACGTCATACTTTACGGGGTAACATTCTTTTTTTTTCGCCCGCTTTGCGGGCCAGATTATTTTTTCCCATATACACAATGCTAGAAAATTTTGTTCAGCCGGGTTTTTTTTCTAATGGACAGGATCAGGGCCAGATTATTTTTTTCAACCCAGATGCTGGCCAGAGAATTTTTTTTGGGCAAAAGTCAGCGCAAAAAAAAATTTTTTCTAAAAAATACCAGCCCCCCCCCCCCTGAATATCAAATGGTCCGTGCTTAATTAGTTTCATACGTCATTTTCATAGAAAACGTCTTCTCGACTTGAATATAGGACCGACACAGTTTAAACTGGTAAAGTTGGTAGTCGCAGTGTCCACTTTACATCAGTCACTATAAGAATACACAAGATATATTTATGTTTTATTCTTTGTTTCCAGGGTAACCAATACGTTGTTGTAGATGGGAAATGTACAGTTATACCTTTTAATGAGATGATGATGAAATGTATACCATGTATGTTAAATTCTACAGAATAGGGGTAATTAAGTGATAATTAATTAATGCATGTGTAATTCCCAGTGATATGGCAATTAAAATACCAAAGTAACAAAGTATAAATGATATCTAGAGAAAAAAATGAGAATACCAGAAAAAGATAGGCAAAAGACATGATGGCTCAATAAAATAGACACAGTAACACTCTTAATGTTTAACCCACTATAATTTCTTTTGAAATGTCTGTACCAAGTCAGGTCCATTGATGTAGACGGGTTTTAAGGTGGTTTTGCATCTGATTTGTCTATTTGCCTCTTGGACTTCGACTCTTGACAATTCTGTTTAGAAATTTTGTTATATTCAAATAAAATCCGTGGGCGATATCAAGTGTTTTGGATGGGTAAGCCCGTCCTGCTCTGTATACAGAACCAGTCATTATGTCAATGAGACAACCATGGATAAAGTCAAAACCTGTAATGTCAAATCCATGAAGAACTCTGGCTGAAAATATCCGTTTTTATTCGTGAAACCGATCCTCATATTTATGAATCCATGGTAATAGCAATATCATTTCTAAAGGAAAGAAAGTTGCAAATGCTGAACCGACGTATTCGTGATCTAGCATTTTTTAGACAATGGTTTTTTTTTCAAATGTTACTATATAAACTACATGCTTTATAGTAAGAATCAGCTGAGAAATATACATTACATAGTTATGTGGGTGCTAAGAGAAAGTTCAAAATTTGGAAGTTAAAATAATCAACCATATTTTAAATCTCATCAAATGTACAACAATCAGAATTAGATCAATATTTTTCAACTGACAATTTGAACAGATTGGCTTGCAAAATTTTACAATAAAGCAAAAACAAGCCCAGTCTTTTATCTTTAGCTTCCGATATATAGAAGATGTACTTTCTCGTAATAAAGTAAGTCAGTCAAAAGGAAAAAAAAACAATCCATGGACAACAGCAGCATTGGAATCACTAAGAAACAATGACACCACTTGAGTAAAGGACCAAAAAACCAAAAAAAAAAAAAAAAAAAAAAAAAAAAAAAATNAGGAATATGTTGGTCATTGGCTTGTCCTTGTCTTCTTATAAAATTTTAGTTTCTTGATATTTGGGTTATTGGATGTGGTTTGTTTCCATTGATTTATTCACTTTTTTACCTTTTTGGGGCCATTTAGGGCTTACTATATGGTGTGAGGTTCTCACTGTGTTGAAGACCATATGTTGACCCCTAAATGTTTTGTTTTTGGTCGTTTTAACCTGGATATGGGATATTGTCTCCTTGATATTTACCCCATTTCCTTTCTTTTTCATACATATACTGATGAACAATACGGAGCCAATAAAAACCACGGTTGAGATCAGGTGTACCGGTAAGTCAGTTGAATAACTCACAACACACGTGCAAAAGATACAAAATATTCAGAAAAATAAAAATTAAGAACACAATTATGTTACTTTTGAAAAATGAAGGCATTCTGTTTATTATATTAACAGCTGGATCAGAATTAGTGATGTCAACATATTATGGATTTGAAGGTAACAAAGTTGATATTGAAATGTACTCATTTAACTACGGCGGTGTGCATACGACATTATCTGTTACAAAGGAAGGCTGCGTACCGGTTGCTCAACATATGTTATCAGATATCGGAATAACAGATACCAGTTTGGTTGGGATTACTTTAGGTATAAAAGATATGTCTGTATTTGAAGTGCCAGCATCTTGTCGGAATTTGTCATCACATGTCAAAGTAGGTATAACTAGGAATATGTAGTAATAAAAGGAAGAAAAAGGATATGAGGTAAATATACATACGGTCAACTCATCTAGGATGAAGGTGAAACATTCAGAATGCCTTTATTGTTCTACGTCTAAAGTCCCCATGAGGACTTCAGGACTTCACACACACTGTACAGATTTATTCTGCAAATTGCATCAATAGAAACCTAAAATGTATGCACCCTCTGGCATCAATTCATCCTCTAGCAGGAATACTGACCACGTCATCAACGTAAACATTGCTATGCAGCACAAAAACAGTCTATAATTCCAAATGTTATTGTAACGTTCATTTTCATTGGTCAACGTCATAAATAGTAAACGGAAATATTTTTCGATATTTCCGTTTGCCCATTAATCCACTCCGCCAAAATATAGTGCAGCAAATAAAGACGTCGTTAACATGGATCACACAGTTTTTAACTAACCAAATTGGAATTATAAGGATTAAACACTGATTTTTAGGAAATTATGTATGTATAAACTCCGGCAGCTCACTCACAAACTTTACATAAAGTCCTTCGGACTTTATTCAGTTTGTGAGTGAGCTGCCGGAGTTTATACATAGATAATTTCCTAAAAATGAGTGTTTAATCCTATAATAGCTGAACACGGATGGTAGCATTACGATAAAACCCGACAACTAAGAACCAATATTCAGGTTCAAACTGATATATTACACCAAGCCGAAATACAGGCATCAACATTAAGACAGCTACTTAACATTAATACAGTCTTTCCCGTCAAAACAATCTGTAGCTGAAATCTGGACCGTGGTATCAATGTGAACTCGGCCACCCAGTCTTTAGCATCATTACATCCCCTAGTTTAAGACCTTCAACGTTTTAAATGTTAACCCGGCCACATATATTGCATCAATACACCCGCTCATGAAATAAAGACCGTGGCATTTACGCAAACTCTGCCACCCAGACTTTAGTATTAACATATCCACCTACTCGCACTACATAAATCCGGCTACTAAGCACCAATACCAAGCCTTTAGAATTTATACTCCCCCCTTTGCAAAAATACGGACCGTAATAATAAAAATGAAAGTACCGTATAGCGGGTGATTTTCGCAAGGTTTATGAATCTGGCCACTAAGCACCAATACCAAGCCTTTAGAATGAAGACCCCCACCTTTTGCAAAAATACGGACCGTAATAATAAAAAATGAAAGTACCGTATAGCGGGTAATTTTCGCGAGGTTCTAATTTTCGCTATATTCGCGAGGTTTCTTGAGGCGCGAAAATAAAAACTCGCAAATTTAAAGTCAGTATATGTCCATACATGCATTTCCCTTACTCAATTTTCCATTCGCGAAAATTTATGACCGCTAAAATTCAATACCCCTCTTCAGGAAACGAATCGCGAAATTTGGCAACCGCAAAAATTACCCGCATTACGGTAGTACAGGATAAGATGTATGACATATTACTTATACTTCACTTAAGGAGACAAATGTGCATTAATGTTTGTAGTGCCCATATGTTATGATTGTCTGCTATTAGTCCTTTTTTGAGTCTATGGTCTTCCAAACGTTTTGATTTTATCTGCACTGATGAGACATAATTTGTCGAAATGCGCATATGCAGAAAGTAAATTCACAGTGACTTCGGTATTAAGTTATTTGTCAGGCAACGGATGACAGTAGTTGTAAGGACACTTTGCCAGTTTATGTTATGTTTGTTGGCGTTCCGGCATCCATGATTCGAAAACCCAGGACGTGGCATTGTTCGACATCTATAGCAATGAATTCCACTGGAACTAGGACTAGGACCGCCTTCAAATTATCATTAGGTATAAGTAAAGCTCATTGTTGAAAGCCTCATGGTGATTTAAAGAAAAAAATAAAAGCGTTGTTCCACTGGTTGGTTTTACAGAGACTTTTGTCATGTGTTTATACTCCACACCTTGCATTGTTTATTTACGACTTCATTTTTCTCTCCCGCAGTCTTGAGTCCGTAAAAAAATTCAATATAAAAATAGATATGTTGTGCGATGGCCACAAACTAACTATGGACAAAATAAAAATGTTGCATTTTTGTCATTTTTATGTGTTTTTTAATTTGTATATTTTTGTGTTTTTTACCTTTTAATCGTGGCCAACTATACCATATTTATTTTGTTCGTAAAAGATTCCCCGTAAGAAAGCTGTATGCTCTATATATATTTCAGTTATGGTGTACTTTTTGTTGAGAGAATAACTCATATGGATACACTTTTATATTTCACTTTTTATAACGTTTTATTTTTGTAATTTCAAAATACTATTCTGACCACCTGTGCCGACATTTCACTATCTTATAATGCCAAGTTTTCTTGCAATTAACTCGATGATTGCCCTGTGGTTGATTATATGTTGTGATTGCCTTCGTTTAGAATTTAGTCTGGCAACGGATGATAGCAATTGTAAGAATACTTTTCGAGATGTTTGTTGACGATCCTGCATGCATGACTGGAAAGCAATGGATGTAGCATTGCTCGACATCTAGCAATGAATTCCCTTCGAACCGGTACTAGGTGCCGTTTTGAACTTACTATGAGGTATGAGTAAAGCTCATTGTTGAAAGCCTAGTGGTGACTTCAAGATGAAGAAAACCAATATAAGCGTTGATATATTGCTTGGTTTTGCCACGTCATGGTAGAGAATTTGTCTCGTGTACATTTAAGGGAGTACGAGTCTCAAAAATTTTGTAATTAGAATTAAAATTCTGACCTTTTGTCTTAAAGAGCACATCTAATGGAGCAACTTGAGCAAAAAATTTTGAAAATCCATGTAGGAATTTTTTAGATATAAGACGTCAAAATTTTGGCGGGAAACAGATCTCTCTAGAGTTTTCCTTCAATTTGCATGAGATGTTTATAGGCGTTTTAATATATGAAATTATAATTGGAAGTTGATTAAATTTTATACACAGTCTATTTTATGTATTTTAAAGTGACTTATGACCAAGAAAATGTGATCCATGTGCAAAAAATTTTAGCACTGTTTGAATGGATAAAACCCAAGGATTTAGAATGCTTCTGAGATCTGAGGCCCGTACTCCCTTAACCATATTCTTTCAATGCTTATTCAGTCAGAAATGAAACAAAGAAAACGTCTCAGCAGAAAAGTGACAATCAAAATACAATTTTAAAATTTTCTTCTTCCTTGCTATGTGTCTATTGGCAGATCGGAGGGAAAATCTATAAAGAATTATTCTGTTGCTAAAACTGTGCGATAAATTTGACCTTATTTCTGATTTACAACATACAAATTGAAAAAATAAATCATGTTACTTATTATTCTGTTGACATTTTATAGGCTAAACCAAAAAAGGATAAATCCTTGGTAACAAGCCTAGTTCTATGGAGAGTCATGTAAGGTAAGTCTCATGTTTCTATATACCATTTTAATTGATTCCCTTATTATGAGCTGGTTCTCAATGAATAAAATCAATGGAGGAGTTCATACACTAATACAATTACAAAAACAGGATAACAGTTAATACCTACAATGGCTGGCAACTACAATCACATGCCACAATTCACAAGCGTACTGCACTAAAAAACAATAATGAAGACACGAGACAAACATAAATTATGATCCGAACTCGAGATAGCCGGACTTAGTACCGGCACTAGCAAAAGCCAGTGGTAGGGTTAAACCGGTTTATGGGTACCCACACCTCATCTGTCTCTATCCCGTTTCCCTATAGTATAATAAACATACGAATAAAACCCAATACAGGTATACTGCTAACTCAATGACCACTATCTTAGAAAAGAAAAGCATGTGACAAAACGTAATTTAGAAAGATGGGTCAAAGAGTGCTCGCCGCTAAACTGCCGGCTGGCTCAAGGAACCTAGTCTGCTGCTTAAACACTGTCACACTATGGAAGTAAATTCAAACTCAAAACTCCCCGAAGGATTTGGTAAAGAGTCGTCATGTATTTCAGTAGATATCGGCAGTATCAGTGAAAGGCCAGTATATATGTAAAGTCTTCAGGCCACTGGAATCCAAAGCCAATTTAACTTTGGATTGTTGTCGATATCCACTATTACGTAAAGAATTTAAGTAATGTCCTAGTTTTTCTGGATTATTTATCAATTTCCGGCATTTTTAAATCGATGATGTTAAATGCCCTTTGTAATTAGCTGTTTGCGAGTCATATCTGGATATCAAATGTTCATATCTTCTGTCAGACTTTTTAAAAGTATTTAATAATTTATGAAATCTGTAACCTTGTGAAAGTTTGGATGTGAGAGTAAGGTAACGCTCATTTAAATCGTCAAAGGTAGAACAAACGCAAGCGAATCGTACAAGTTGAGATATATACACACAGTAGGATGGAGCTAGGGGAACGTCGCCGTAAAGAAAAGGGGAATTAGTAATAGTAAACTCAAAACCATCCCTTTTATCATAAATTTTAGTTTTTATTTTACCAGAGTCAATGATGATACTTTGATCCAGAATTGGGCAGTATTTAGAATCATTGTTTGCTTTATTAAGTGTCAGTTCTTGTGGGTAAATAATGTCGACATAAGCTAAAAACTGGGGATTGTCAATAGTAAGGATATCGTCAATGTAAGTGCTATTGTCATTGAAAATAAAAATAAGTTTATCACTGTTTGGTACAGTTTCATTTTGTAGTATTTTTATGAAGTCCCGTTCGTAACAGAACAGAAAAAGATCTGCATTGAGGTGCACAGGATTCCAATGACCTGATGATAAACAATGGTGCTAAAACGAATATAAATGTTGTCCAGCATGAGATTCAAAGCCTTTATCATATCATCACATGTCCAAGAGCAATATGTTGTAAGTAATATTGGAGAAAAATCCTTGCTTTTTGTTACAGCAAATAAACTGAAGACCCGAAAATTTAAAGGACCATTTTATGAGTTGACCCAATTTGGATTTAATCAAATTATGTGGAAGAGTTGTATAAAGTGTAGAAAAATAATAACTGTCAATAGATAAAATTGGTCTTTCTAGATTGTATCTAATACTTCAATAGAAGTTTTTACACTCCAAAAGTAATTTACACCAGAGTTTTAAATGTGATTTTTCACAATAGTTTATACTTGTAACTAACTCCTTTATACAAGTGAGTGCATTGGTTAAATGGATGGACAAATTTGTTGTAGAACAATTACTGGAAGCCAAAATGAAACGATGTTTGTTGGGATTTTTGTGAAGTTTAGCAATCCAGTACATAGTAGGTAGAGTGTTATATTTAGGTGGACTAGGTCACAATTTGTACCTTCAAAAGCTCTAGTCTTTGCCAATTCGTTTTTTTAGCTCACCTGGCTATGCCAGGGTGAACTTTTGCCATCACTTGGCGTCCGGCGTCCGTCGTCCGTCCGTCCGTCCGTCGTAAACTTTTCATTCAAATATCTTCTCCTTTGAAACCACTGGGCCAATTGGGACCAAACTTGGTCACAATAGTCCTTGGGTGGTCCCCTTTAAAAATTGTATCCGGTATGTCCGTACCTAATCCAAGATGGCCGCCAGCGGGGAACATATTTTTAACATTGGACCTTATGGAAAAGACATTCAAAGATCTTCTTCTCAGAAACTACCAGTCCAATTATAACCAAACTTAGACACAATTGTCCTTAGATGGTCCCTTCCAAAAAAGGTATCCGACCGGTCCGTACCTAATCCAAGATAGCCGCCAGCGGGGAACATAGTTTTAACATTGGACCCTATGGGTAAACACATTCAAAGATCTTCTTCTCAGAAACTACCTGTCCAATTATAACCAAACTTAGTCATAATGGTCCTTAGATGGTCCCTTCCAAAAAAGGTATCCGGCACGTCCGTACCTAATCCAAGATGGCCGCCAGCAGGGAACATATTTTTAACATTGGACCCTATGGGAAAGACATTCAAAGATCTTCTTCTCAGAAACTACCAGTCCAATTATAACCAAAGTTAGTCACAATGGTCCTTAGATGGTCTTTCCCAAAAAAGGTATCCGACAGGTCCGTACCTCATCCAAGATGGCCGCCAGCGGGGAACATAGTTTTAACATTGGACCCTAAGGGAAAGACCTTCAAAGATCTTCTTCTCAGAAACTACCAGTCCAATTGAAACCAAGCTTAGACACAATGGTCCTTAGATGGTGCCATCCAAAAAAGGTATCCGACAAGTCCGTACCTAATCCAAGATGGCCGCCAGCGGGGAACATAGTTTTAACATTGGACCCTTAGTAATGGAAAATACATTCAAAGATCTTCTTCTCAGAAACTACCAGTCCAATTATAACCAAACTTAGACACAATGGTCCTTAGATTGTCACTTCCAAAAAAGATATCCGACAGGTCCGTACCTAATCCAAGATGGCCGCCAGCGGGGAACATAGTTTTAACATTAAACCCTATGGGAAATTACATTCAAAGATCTTCTCAGAAACTACCAGTCCAATTATAACCAAACTAAGAGACAATGGTCCTTAGATGGTCCTCCCCAAAAAAGGTGTCCGACAGGCCCATACCTCATCCAAGATGCCCGCCCGCGGGGAACATAGTTTTAACATTGGACCCTATGGAAAATACATTCAAAGATTTTCTCAGAAACTAATAGTCCAATTAGAACCAAACTAAGCAACAATGGTCCGTAGGTGGTCCCATCCCAAAAATTTATCTGGCAGGTCCATACCTCATCGAAGATGGCCACCATCTGGAACATAGATTTTACATTGGTCCTATTAATTTTAAGGGGAACATCGCCCAAATTTTTGAATTTTTTATTTGAATTGTGGTCTGAATGTTTCAATTTCAGCATTATGTATTGCCTTAATTATAAGGGGAACCCCTGCCCAAATTTTTTTTGAATGGTGTTCTGTTTTGGGTTGTAATGGATGATGGATCTTTCTGTTGCCATGGAAACCAAACAAGAAGACTGTAATTTCAGAACAAAAAGTATTCTGCTAAATTTTATGTTTTGGTTTTCCTATGCCTTTTATCTATGTCAGCCATGGTGAGCGATGCAGGCTCTTGAGAGCCTCTTGTTTTGACATCGATATAGTATTTTTGCAGATGTTGGCTACGTTGTTTGAAGCTTTGTCGACAGGTGCAAACACATATTTCTCACCAAGTTCTTTAAGTTTGGACTTAATTCTGATAAAAGACAGTTTGGTAGGAGATTCATAATAATTTTCTTTATAGAAATTAATTCTGTTGGTGACTTTATTTATGATTTTCTAAATGTTTTATTTAATCTGCACTGGGGGACATAAATTGACGAAATGCACATACGCGGAAACAAAATTTACAGTAACTTCGATATTTTGTTATTTGTTACCACTTGGCCGATGCCTCTGTGGATGGACTGTTAGTCCCCGAGGATATTCACCAACCCAGTAGCCAGTACTTCGGTGCTAGCCCGAAATCCGATATCATTGTCAAACTTGCAATATCTAAATTTAAAAAAATGTTTAAAACTAAGGAATATCACTCTTGCATAGCTCTGTCCTTGGCTGATTTTGCTTTTATATTAAGATCTTGTTTGTTATTTGTTCCCTATCAGTTTTAACACGTATTTCGGTTCATGGACTTCGAAATGTTTTGATTTTATCTGCACTGGGGGATTTTAAATTGTGGAAATTCGCATATGCGGAAACAAAATTTACAGTAACTTCGGTATTTTGTTATTTGTCTTTAATTAAGAGCATGTTTGTCTGCACTTTTTCGTTTGCACCAATTTATACAATAGTTGGTTACCTAATTTATAACTTCGGTATTTAGTTATTTGTTACCACTGGGTCGATGCCACTGCTTGTGGACTGTTAGTCCCCGAGGGTATTCACCAGCTCAGTAGTCAGTACTTCGGTGCTGACCCGAAAGCTGATTATATTTGGAACCTTACAATATCTAAATTTTTGTGAATTTTGTTGAAAACTAAGGAGTATCTCCCTCATGCAAAGCTCTGTCCTTAGCTGGTTTTGGCTTTATAATTAGATCATATTGGTTATTTGTTCTCTGTCAGTTTTTACATATCTTTGAGTTTATGGTCTTCCAAACGTTTAGATTTCATCTGCACTGGAGAGACATAAGTTGTCGAAATGCGCATATGCAGAAATTAAATTCACAGTAACTTCGGTATTTAGTTATTTATAACAATGTCGAAACAAGCTTACCAGATTATTTTCGAAGGTGGGCGATATTTAGGTCCTCTTCTAAAAAAATCGTAACTCCTTTATCTACACTAATGCTTAATGCTTAATGCTTTATATAGTATATGTAGTTTATATTGTATTTATACAATGTATGCAATATATTAAAAACACAAATACTCTGTATACTGCAAATATAATGTAGACTAACTACAAAAATTATGTATTTTGGTCTGGAATCGATGTTAAATTTCCTTCCGATTTCAAATGCTTCTGTCTTTTTACCAAATATCTATGCTTGTTCCCCTCTTAAAACGTGGGTTAATGTACAAGCTGGGATGAAAAACAACAATAAAACGATGCACTCTATTGCTTGGTTTTACCAAGTATATGTAGAGACTTAATCTTATTTGCACTTACTCCATACACTCCATACCTCTTCCTACTTCATTAATGTTAATGACACTGCAAAAGAAAGGCATCTTTCAACTAGAGAATAATACTATATTAACAATTACATTTCCAAAGTTAAGTTGTTTTTTTTTATTTTTCCTGGTGACTACTGCAACAATTTATGACTTTTGAAAGCAGATAAAATGGCAAAACAATTCAAAACAAGAACAACTCGGGCAAATATTACGTAACCACTGATATTCAGGGCCTAAAAGAATGGCAAGAATAGCAAAGCAGGAAGAAAAACAACAGTGACACTCCTTAGAGTTATATTTTTAAAATAACTGTAGAATATAAATGTATAACAATGGAAGAAATGTTATGTTTTCTCTCTGTTTTAGGACAAACCACTAAGAGAAGAATGGTTTTGGTAAATGTCTTTGATTAAAGATCATTAAATATACTATTAGAATGATTTGTAAATTTAAATAAAATCTAATATTATTGTTTGCTTTCAATTGTACCTGGGCTGTTTTTATAAAATCAGTTCTTTACTATAATTTAATCTTATCTTTTTAAATTGTCATAAAACCGAACTGTCATTCAAACACAAAGTCCAAAGGCAATGAAAACATCGGTTTCAATATTGTGTATCAACATTCATTTCAGGTCGAATACGCATCATTTGTTTCAGGTCGAATACAAATAATCAAGTAACTATGAAAGCTTATTTGGGTTATTTTCATGATGAAAAAAAAAATATTTAAGTCGTTCCCACGACTTGTTAAGTCGTTCCCACGAGTTGCAAAGTCGTTCCCACGA
>MJUU01056061.1:9072-107367 GCA_002080025.1 Modiolus philippinarum
AGGTCTATCTTTCTTACGTTTACTGTGAAATGGTTCAAAGTAACAAAATATTTTAAATTTTTTAAGATATTTCTTTTGCAGAAAAGTAATATATAGTTTTTTCGGAAAGGTGAACATTTTTTTTTCGGAAACGTAATATTTTTATAATGCCAATTTGCGGAAATGTAAAAGGCCTATATTTTCAATAAACTGACATTTTCGTTTATACATATGAAACTATGTATATAGATGAAATTTATGCGTACCCTTTGCTTAATCTGCAGTTCTGCTATTGAAGATGCAATTAACAGTAATCTGTACTGTGATGCAACACAAATTCTGAAAGATTTTATTAATTTTCTGGGTAGAACCATAAAAAGTCTGTCCCGTGATTCGAGAGTGCTCTCTACAGGAGTATTTTTTAGTTGTCAACCTTTTCTTAGTTTTTAAATTTTAAAACCATCAAAACTTTCTTCTTATTTCTCAAATTAAATCGTGTAAAATTTTGAGCCGTATGATTGATTGTGCCAGCATTAAATCTATTGGTTGATCGATAGAAAACACCACTTCAATCAATCTAAAATGCACGTGACATAGATTTACAGACGACCTCATTTTAAAGTACAAATTGATGACAAATGTATACATTTAAACCCCCGCAGACGTTAACGGAGTTACATTGTGTACTTGGTATACTCTCGTTTTAATATTACTCAGTAAGCTGTTTACTAAAAAAATTGCAGGTATTATGAAAATGATTCTAAATAAATTTATTCAGTTTCTGTCATAAACTCTACAAGGTCTTGGCCATAATACAGTGACATGAAGGGTAATTTTTTAGATCTCGTTAGAAACTTAGTCAATCCTCTTATATTCTGAGTTCCACCGTCCAAAGGACATGCTTTATATTCCGCTAGTGCTGTTCAATAATCTAATGAAAAAATAGTAATGGTTCATTACATGATACTCCGCCACGTTAAAATAGTTTAAATAGGCATAGCTCCAGATCCCTGTTAACTTCTGAACCAAAAATTATACTTGGTCTGTGTTTTATGGGAATCAACTTACATACCAAATTAGAAGACAAAATATCATTTCATTCACAAGTTATCAGTCAGAAACCCTAAAATTCTCACAATTTCAAAGTTTCAAGGGGTATAACTACAGATCCCTTTGAACCTCCGAGCCCGAAATCAAACTTAGCCTGAGTTTTGTAGTAAACAAATTACATCATATAAGTTTGAAGACAATATATTATTACATTCACAAGTTATCAGTCGGAAACCCCAAAATTTCAAAGTTTTAAGGGGTATAACTTAGACCTCTGAATAAGAAATCATACTTGGCCTGAGTTTTGTGGTAAACAA
Organism: Modiolus philippinarum; assembly: GCA_002080025.1. NCBI lineage: Eukaryota > Metazoa > Mollusca > Bivalvia > Mytilida > Modiolidae > Modiolus > Modiolus philippinarum. The sequence goes on from MJUU01056061.1 coordinate 10,419, forward strand.
GTTCCATACCAAGTTTGAGGACAATATATTAATTCATTCACAAGTTATCAGTCGGAAACCCTAATATTTGCAAAATTTCAAAGTTTCAAGGGGCATAATGCCAGAACCCTTTGGACCTCTGAACCCGAAATCGAAATTGGCCTGAGTTTTGTGGTAAACAAGTTGCATACCAAGTTTGAAGACCTTATGTTATTTCGTTCACAAGTTATTAGTCGGAAACCTTCGGAGATGGACAGACGGACGGACGGAAACACGACTGAGGGTATCACATAATACCTCGCCCCTACGTGTGGCGGCGTATGAAAAGGGGATAACAGGAAACATGTATAATGGCTCCAACTTAAAATCACATGCTTTAATCTGCCAGGGAAAAACTCAAATAAGATAAAAAGACAAACGTAAATAAGGATAGGAACTCGGGACAGCCGAACTTAGTACCGGCACTAGCAAAAACAAGCGGTAGGGTTAAAGCAGTTTATGGGTACCCCAACCCTCCCTTTATATGTCCAGTTTTCCTATAGTATAATAAACATTCGAATAAAACTCAATACAGGTAGACGCCCAACTCCATCACCAATCTCTTGAAATGAGATTAAAAGACAATACGTAATTTTGAAACATGTGTCAAGGGGTGCTTGCCGCTACACTGCCGGCTTGCTCAGGTAGCCTAGACTGCTGGTACAACTCAAAACTTCTCGAAGGGTTTGGTAACGAATCATCATAAATTTCAGTAAACATCGGCATTATCCGTGACGGGCCAGTATGTGTGTAAAATTTTCAGGTCAACTACATCTCAAACTAATTAAACGGATGCACATGGAATAGTAAGAATATCTTGAATTCAGTAACACGATTGGGACCTGCTGAATAGTCCACTTTCATATTAACGAGATGTAAGCCATTTTAGGAAATTCCCCAAGGGACGTAACAAACCACTGGTTGCCGATCGATGTAAAGAAAGGGGAAACATTTATTTTGCTTGTAAACTAAAACTAGATTTGAAGGAAGGGGAATGAAATATTGCTAGAACTTTTATTCCTTGATAATTCCTAGAATGTTTCGTTTTAATTTTTCTGACAAAAACCAGTAGAAAATTTTCAGTTTGGCAATTTACTGTCGGTGCTTGCTGCAGTGAAGCAGTAATCCAGTTTGTCGGACTGATGAATTGCTTCTCTTTAAAATAAAATGTCAAGACTCATGTAATGGTTAATTCAATTTTGACTTCAATATTGTTTTTCAAAATAGTCTATTTTTCCTCAAACACCGTAGTCCTTTTCAAAAAAATTCCGGAAGAAAGGTTTTCAATCTATCCGTATTATGTCTTGATGTTTGGTATGTCGAGGTATTATGCTTGTTCCTATCTCATAAGAAAACGACAAATTCAAGTTAATTTTCATATGCAAAGTTTTGTTTAAACGAACACTTTGCGTCAAAATACTTTTAACGATGCAACTAGGCATAATTCCAGCGATAGTAAATTACGATTTTAGAATCAGATTCCTAGACTTTATAAAAGTACATATGTCAGCATCCTTCCTGATGTATATCTCTGTATTGTCCTTTCCATTAATCATATCATCTAAACGACCTCGACATGTAAACTTGACCGAACATTGTTCTTGTCTTTAATTTGATATATTGCTTACAATGAGGCGGAAGTGTGTAAACAATATTTATGAATGAAGTTTTTTGGTGATAATTATTATTAGAATGAAAAATATGTACAAAGCATTTGTACTTGACAGAATAAGACCGTTATTTTTATTTGACATTTTTGTGAATCTAATTTTATTCTTGATCACAGGAACATTGGAAATGCAGCAAATAAAAACCTTTTCTTCTGTACACGATAACATTTTAATTCATAAATCCTGCAAATAAATTGTTGATAAAAAATATTGAAATCTGAAACAATTATGATTCTGAAATTTTGGTTTGCAACTTAAAAACAATTCTTAAATCTGAGAAATGACTGAGTTTTCGACTTCTCCTTTGTCACAATTAAGCGGCAAAGTCTCGAGTTGCTGAAGGCTGACTTTTTAGTAAAGCTTAGAATAATTTCGTCTTCAAATTATACAAATCAAATATTTACAATTAATTTGAAATGAATTGCGTATTCTAGGACTCACTTCATCGGTTCTTTCCACCACCACAAACGACGTTTCCGACAAGGATGTGACCGCGGTATAATTATAGATGGAAATAAGCAGTGTAGCACTTTTCTGACCAGATCATTTTTTGTAATAAACAAAGAAGGGATATGGAGTAAATGCATATTAAGCAAAGTCTCTGCAAATGCATGGTAAAGCCGAGCCATGGCATACCGCTTTTATTGTTGTTCTTCATTTTGGAGTTAATTAACATGAGTCCTTCAACAATGAGCTTTAATCATAACTCATAGCAAGTTTAAGATGGCCCCTACAACCGGTTTGAGCGGAATTCATTGCTATATTACAATCAATGCTATATCGATGCTTCGCAGTCATGAAACAATGGCAGTAGAATACCGAAGGAACAAGGGAAGTGATAATCATGCACAAAAATCGAAGTCCGAAGACATGGCAAAAACGACAATAGAGAAAAACAAAGGCAAAACAAAAACGTAAGACAGACACAATTAATGAGTGATCGTCAGCAAACATAAAATAAATTTGCAAAGTGTTCTACCAACTGCTGTCATATGTTGCCCGACAAAAAGACTAAGAGTAGACAGTCACAACATATAAACAACCACAAGGCACTCATCGTGTCAATTGCAAGAATACTTGGCATTATAAACTAGTAAAACGTGGGCATAATAAACAGGTGGTCATAATAGCATTTTCAAATTGCAAAAATATTTTGAAAAAAAAAATGCTGCTGTATCCATATGAGAAATTCTCTCAAGAACAAACACACCATAACAGAAATTTATTTAGAACATACATCTCTCTCACAGGGAATGTTTTACGTATACCACACTTTAGGAAACAAACTCCGGTCTTAAATGAATAATGAAAGGATAGGGAGTAATGCACATGATACAAAGTCTCTACAAATATATTGTAAAACAAAATCATGGAACAACGCTATTATTGCTGTTGTTCATCTTGAAGTCAACACGCATTGCTCATACCTCATATTAAGTTTAAGACGGCTCTTAGCACCGGTTTGAGCGGAATTTATTGTTAGATGTCGAGCAATGTTACATTCATGCATCGTACTCATGAATGCGCGATCGTCCACAAACATGAAATAAACTTGCAAAGTGTTCTTACAACTCCTGTAATCTATTGCCCTACAAAAAGATCAACAGAAGACAAAAACAACAAATAAACAACCACAGGACAATCTTCTAGTCAATTGTAAGAAAACTTGGCATATAAAATAGTAAGATGTTTGTAAGTGATGTATGCTTTTATGTAAATTGGGATAATAACAATATTACCGAACAGAGTGACTATGAGGCAAAAAATACAAATCAGGTGGGAACAAAATTGTCGGCCGCAATGGTCCTGATTTGGTACAGGCATTTCAAAAGAAATGGTTGGTTAAACCGGTTTTATGACTCGCCAAATTCCCCTTTCATTGCGGTAGTGTCCAGTGGCAACTCAACAGCAATTGCCGTCGAAAATTCGTAGACAGTTAAAAGAAATGATCATCCCAGTATTAAGTAAAGAAAGAATCATGAATCAGGGTTCGGACCAAAACTTCAAATTGTTCCCTAAGGGACTGATCGGGATAGCCGGACTTGGTATCGGCACTGGCAACAACTAGCGGTAGGGTTAAACCCGTTTATGGTACCCAAAACCTCCCATTTCTCTATCTCGTTCTCCTATAGTATAATAAACATACAAATAAAACCCAATACAGGTAGACCACTTAATCCAAGACCACAATCTTGAAAAGAAAAGAATAAGACAAAGCGTTATTTAGACAGATGGGTTAAGGAGTGTTCGTCGCTAAACTGACGGCTAGCTCAAGGAGCCTATTCTGCTGGTAAAACACTGTCGTAATACGGAATTAAAATTAAATTCAAAACTTCTCGAAGGGTTTAGTAAAGAATCATCATGGATTTCAGTAGACATCGGCAAAATCAGTGAGAGGCCAGTAACACTGCAAATCTTCGATCTTTGGATCCTAAGGCCATTTTAACGGAATCATGAAGAATATCCGGTCATTATCCCCTATTACGTAAAGAATGTAAGTTACGTCCCCGTTTTTCTGGATTTTCAACAGTTATTTAATGATCGTATTAGACGGAATGTTTTGAAGCCTTGATTAAAAAGGCGGTCACGGAGATAACTATGTCTAATTAGTCTGTATTTTGTGTTAGCTCTCGCGTAACGAATAAGCAGTGAAACATACACTCCGTAAGCAGGAGGAGCTGGAATATTACTGTCCATGTTGGGGAGATTGATAATTTTGAAATTAAAATCGTACCTATAAAAAAATCCATCCTCCCCCATCTTCTCTTGGAAGAAGAGAGGGAGAGGGTGGATTTTTTAATGAAACAAGTGCCTGTGGGAAAATGATATCTTTTATGTATAAATAAAGTATAAATAAAAAAATATCGAAGTTACAATAAATTTTCTTCTTTAGATGGCCATTTCGACAACTTATGTCTAGTGAGTCCAAATAAAACATTTGGAAGACCACAATAAACCGAAACATATGTAAATGCTGATAGAAAAAAAAATCCGATAGATTCATAGTAATGAGGAACCGAACCGTCAGTCTAAAACGCATAATTCAAGGACAATGACAACATCGGAAAAACAAAGAAACAAAGACACAAGTACGGCACAGAGAAGAAAACTGAAGGCACACAAACATATAAAGATGAACACTAACAAAATAACGAGATACATGAGCATGTGAGCTGTTAAAAGGGATGATTTTAAAATCTAAAATATGACATAAAGCACAAAAAACACAAATAGAAACAATAAAAAGGTTTTAACAGCTCACATACTCATGTATCTCGTTATTTTGTTATTGGCCTTTAGAGCTGTTTCGAACACACATATTTTGTTTTATAAATATGAACACCACGGACCAAATAAAAAAGGTGAACCAGTAAAGTAAGCATCTCAAAACTAGCTAAGGACAAAGCTATGCATGAGGGAGATACAAGTTTTATACAAAACTTTCTTAAATTAAGACTTTGCAAGTTTTCAAGTAAAATCGTATTACGGTATCAGCACTGAAGTACTGATAACTGGTTTGGTGAATATTCTCCAGACTACCAGTCAACCAGTAGAGGCATCGAGACAGTGGTAATAAATCACCAAAACTAATATTAACTTTGATTCTGCAGATTGTCATTCCGACACCTTATGTTCCTTCAGTGAAAATTTCAGCAAAAGTGATAGAAATGCAACAGCCTTCATGTAAAGGGGGCGAAAAAGATCATTTTTCAACCATCTGTGTAATAGTTGCTTTCAATACGTTATTTACATGTTAATTTTATTACCTCCTACAAACTATTGATAGAATACTAGTATATGTTGCGCTAATCCAACTTGTGTTCCAAATCGAAAAAAAAAACAGTTCTTGTGCAACCAATGGATAGATTTAAAAACGTACAAACGAACGATTACGTCATATGAATTTAAAATGCTAAATTTTAACATAAGGTAGTTTCACCACTGAATAACAAAATACCGAAGTTACTGTTAATTTATTTTCTGCATTTCGACAACTAATGTCTCATCAGTGCAGATCAGATAGAGAACAAATGACCAAAGTGATCTAAATAGAAAAGCCAAAATTAGCTAAGGACAGAGCTATACATGACGGAGATACTCCTTAGTTTTAAACGAAATTTTGTAAAAATAAGATATTGCAAATTTCAGTAAAATCGGTTTTTGGGTCAGCACCGAAGTACTGACTACTGGGCTGGTGAATACCCCCGGGGACTTGCAGTCCACCAGCAGAGGCATCGGCCCAGTGGTAATGAATAAAAAAATACCGAAGTTACTGTTAATTGACAGCCATTTTACGATCTCGTAGTAACAATAACAAGAATATAGTACTGATTCGTAATAATAAGCTAGTGTTAGTACATAGGAACTTATACTTAGTAGAAAATAAACAAGGCAATTTAGACATCATAGAAAAACAATTTATGCATAATAAATTCCTATATTAAGAAACCGCAAACACTTTTGGTATGTCTTAATTTATTCATTTTTTTTTCTTGTTGAGGTTTTAAGCAATTCAGTATCAAATTCTCGTTATGTTTTTGTTATAAAAATTCATTTAAAACACACACATAACTTGGTATGTCGTGGGAACGAGATAGTATCTCTTGACCACGAGATAAGAAAAAAAATTCATATGCCCCCTCCATGCTTCCGTACATATATAAGGCCCTATCAAGTTAATTTGTAGATTCTCATCTACCTGTAACAAAAAATCTGGGGTGGGTGGGATGGTTTTATTATATATTGCTTTTACTGATTTTCACTAAAATTGATAGGAATTTAAAGACAATTTATGAATAATTGAAAATAAAAAAAAATTGAGCTTAGAAAAAATGGGGCCTGTGGGGATGAGAATCTATTAAATAATTTGATGTGGCCTAATCAAAACAGTAGATATAAAAATACGGTCCGCAATTATATTGCACCATTGTTTCTGTAGATCCTCTAAGAATCTTATGGACTTTCAATCTTTTGTTACTTATACTATTGATGAAGAAAAAGTAAATTTCTAGATGACCTTTGAATTTTGTTATCTCTGCAATACCACTATTGAAAAAGTAAAATATTCATAATTTAAAATAGGAAAGATAACAGGAAACACCCAAATGGCCGAAAATCACAACCACATGCAAAAAACGTAATGGAACTGCACAAGGAAAGCACCAATAAAAGAGAAAAGACAAACGTAAACAACGGTAGGAACCTGGGATGTCAGACTTGGTACCGGTAAAAGCTGATAATAGGAAGTTTTAAAAATTCTAAGCATAATGTACTTTAACGGAGTTCCAAACCAACCTGTTTATCTATTCAAATCTGGTACTAGGATCAACTGCCTTTAATTTTGATAAAAGCTGATGCCTTGGAACATACTGAATTCTGCTTTAGCCAGTGTTAGGAACTATCCTGGTTTCTGCTAAAACAGGTACTTTAAACTGCTTTGGTTGGCCTTAAACCAGTGGTTGCATTTATCTTAGATTATACTTTGCAACTTTGGAGTCATCTTGAATTCTACGTATACTGCTGGTCAAAACAATTTTTAACACTGTTTAAGGTCAAGTCGAAGTAATTGAACGCCATCTGGTGTTGTCTTGTTTTGAAATTTTTTGGTGACGTTCATGACGTACGTAAAACGCCTGTGACGTTTCATATTATTCCCCCGAATGCATTGTGGTGTCACTACAGAAAGGATCTCGTCGACAAAACTTTTTGTAAGAGAGAAACAAAAACATTAAAATCGGCCAACAAAAAAAAAAAAAAAAAAAAAAAATAGAATAAATAATGAATGGATATGGAATAAATGCACATGAGACAAAATCTCTACAAACACATGGTACTAACAATTATTGAACAACGCTTTAATCGGCGCATACAACACAAATTAACAAAGATCAACTGACATATATTAGTAGTTGGAGAAACAGTCGTATTGTTTAAGGGAATAATTATACTTCTAGGAACAGCTCGAGTTTATTGTCCTCTCGGTTTGTCAGGGGATATACAAACTTAGACTGCAGTCAGTGGCATCTATTTTAGACCCAAAACACGATGCACAAAGTAGAGTCATGACATTAATTGTATGATCGGAAAACGAAACACCTTTAAAAATCAAAAACCAATTAACAAACATCGGCATCTAATGTTTGCGCTGAAAGTTAAATGAGAATTGTTTTATGATAATGAATGCAGACAAAATTAAATTTCATTTTTTGTCCGTTATTTCAATATTACTCAATATATATCATACCTATTCCTCGCGACTTTTGGACTGTTTGTTTGTTTGTTTGTTTTTTTTTGTTTTTTTTGTTTTGTTTTGTTTTTAATTCCTCAATTATTTGATGATGTTGTTTTAAAAATGTGATATTCAAATATTCACAACTTGAGAGGTACTGTTTGTAATTAAAACTCAGACTTCACATAGAAGCTGGTGTAGAAGTTGAAAACTTTATCGTAGTTTCTTTTATCGGGGAAATATCTGTATTACAAAGAAAACTCGAAATCACACTTTTTGTGTATTGATATAGATAGACTGTTTTCAGTCTATCCCTGTGTAAGTTTTTGAAATATGAGCGATAGTCCTCAATAATAAACAATGTCTTTATTTGTTCTCTCCAACGCCGCTTACGGGAGAAACGCCTTGTCAATTTTCCCTTATATTTCTTAATGTTCGAAATGTCTTTTTGTACTGTAATTATATGTATTGCCATCAACTCCCAAGGGAGTAAAATTGTGCTTTTCAATAAAGATAAACTTAATCCGGAAATCGTAAAGTCCGGAAATTCGAGATGTAACTTCGGGACGAAAGTATTTGTATTCTCTCGGGAACTCTTAACATCATTCAAAACGTACATTTTGCGGTTCATCTTATTTTTTCTCTCTGAATCTGTGTTCAAGGTAAAAATATATCGGATGAAGTTATGCTTTTGTCAGTGCGTAAATTGCAATGAACTTTTTTATTGGCAAACAACAGACTTGCAATTATTTCAAAAATTGCAACGATTTGCAATATTGTGGTTTACAGCAATGCGCCTGCAAACAAAATCGAATATTTTGCAATAGGCCATGCGTCACCGGCGGATCCAGCCTTTGTTTATAGGGGTTCCTATGGGATTCAAGACAAGGGGGTTGCAGTTGATTTTTTTTACCTTTCTTGTCAATTTTTAATTCTGCACGAAATTTCGAGAAAAAGGAATCCACACCTGGAACTCTCTCCCTGGTTCACCCTCTCCCTAGATGCTCAAATGTGCGTTTGATTGTTCAAATACGAGAGCTATTGCGTGTACTGATTTGCAGTGTTCTGTGTTAAATTAAACGCAATTATTGAAAATCTAACCGACTATATTTAGTGCAATAAAAGCATTTCTCGTCGAGAAACAACCCACTTTAAAATTGTCAATTTGAAGGTAATTTTCTGTAAAAAATAATGTCTCTTGTTCTTTGCATGCGGTAATATAACCGGAAAAACTACAACTGCTGTCAATAACGGAGAAACGCATTGCAGTACCAAGTCTCTGAAAATCTTATCACAATTTATAGTACCAGTTATAGGATTGCTGCCAAGATACTGTTGCGCTTAAGCTGACGCTAAGATCCATCCATTTAAATTCTACTTAAGCCATCTTCAATTCTGCTAAAGCCAGTGATAGATTCTATCTTTAAATCTTCAAAAGTTGTTGATAGAAGCTATGGTGTAATCCGCTTTATCCGGTGGAAAGGATGTTAAGCTGGTGCTACAATTTAGATTTGTCCTGCTTAAGTCTTTGCTACGAATCATCTTCAATTCTAAAGGCTGTGTCATTTTTGGGTCTCCTTCGATTCTAGTGTATCTTAGCCTGTGATTTTTTTCCGTAATGAAATAAATAGATGTCTTTCAGAAATATATTGTAAAAGTAAACGTCAAATTTAACCATTTCGTCTTTACTAAAACAATATATAAGTTCATATGATATTTTATGTAAATTATTGTTATTTTATAGTCTCTCATAACTCTTTTAAGAGTGGCTCTTGTGATGTGTGCTTAGTGTTTTAAATTGCTTTGTATTTTATATGTAATGTAAATCAAGGGGTGAGACTTTAATTAAGTATTTGTCTTGTCTACAACTTAAAAATTAATACATTGTATAATTTTTCCAAGCGTTCGGTTGTGAAATTTTCTTATACATGTATGTTAATTATAATAATACACCTTTTCCAGCCATGTTTTATGCATTATCAAAATATGTAACTTCTCTAGAACTATGAATAATGTACAGGAATAATAACATTTATTTATCATAAGCGACTTGCGACTTTTGCAAAACTCTGCTAGGGACAACCTAATTCGTTTATTTTTCAAGCATTACAGATCAAATGTCGGTGGAAAGGAGAACCTTATTCAAAGACATATATTTAGCAAGTGCTATAGATCACATCATATTCACATTTTTTTTAAAAAATCAGTCTGTATTTCGCGGTAAATTGACAGGATTTTAGCTCGCGCAGTTTTAGATTCGCGCTGCCAAATTGTTGACAATTGATTCAATAATAGACAAGTATATTCGCGCCGTTTTATTTTCGCGTTTCCATTTCAAACGCGGAAATTGCGAATATTTCCCGGTTTACAGTAGGCTGTGCGTATAGTAGAGACGATCAATTCTATACTCAAGCAAGTGATAAGAATTTAAGTCGGTGCTAGTAACTGTCTTGAAATCTGCTAATAAAAGAACTGATAAAGCCAATGAGTGGTTGGAATCATCCTACATTCCGCTAGGAATCAATTTAAAATCAGCTAAATCCGATAGTATAATTAGTATTGAATCCTGCAAATTATAGAGACAATTTTGAAATCTGCTCCCGCCGTTGTAAGACTTCTTCTAACAGCCGTGCTCTGATCCATATTGAGTTCTAAAGCGAGAGATGGGAATAATGTTGAATTTAACTAATATTCTTCCTGGGACCATTTCAAGGTAAAAAGAGTTTTCTAATTGTAGTCATGACATCTCCGAGAAGAAGAATAACAATTAAAGTAATTATACCTTTGTTATTTTGTAATTATCGAACAATTAAAGGGCTAATATGTTATCTTGTATATGTTACAGTAAATGTGTAATTGTAATTTCATAAAATTACTGAAATATTAGGAATTTCATGTACTTCCATAAGGGTCTAGTAATTGCATGAAATTACTAAAATTTGCCAGTAATAACATTAAATAACTGTTTTTTTAGAGAATTTTACACACATTTAAAGAAATCAAAATCTTTCACAATTTTTTTCATTAAATTTAATTTTATCAAGTTGTAAGCATGTTTGCACTTAATCATGATGTATCGGTATACCGGTATTTTATACAGTTGTAATCTTTCAGTAAGTAATTTTGAGGATTTATTCTCCGTTATCTCAAAGAAGTTAATATGGTTTTACATGAAGAATCAATAAATACTTAATAATTGCCATGTAGAGAAAAAAAAAGTTACTCTTAATTTGTGTTTCCGTATATGGCCATTTCGACAACTTATGTCGCTTCAATGCAGATTAAATCAATACACACCGAAATATATGTAAAAGCTGCAACAGAACAAATAACAAATAGGTTTTAAACGAAATGCCAAAATCAGCAATCGAAAGTGCTATGAACAAGGGAGATGCTTCTTCTTTCGAAACAAAATTTTCTAAAATTTAGATATTGAAAGTTTCGAAACCAAATCGCTTGAAACCCTAAATTTTCGGAGTCTTCAACGCAAATAGGTGTTGATGAGGTGGCAGTAGAACAATTTGATGAAGATGGACAAGGATTTTCCAAATGCGCTTGCAAATTTGGATGCTATAGAAAAAATTCAAGTGTCTAAATGCTGTTGTATTGTATAACTAAAAATGTTGTTTCACTTGTAAGTATATTTGATTTTAATACATAAATTTGCATTATCTGTAAATGTTTATTCATCAATATTAAAATTCACTAAATGTGCGTAAAATTCAAGTATTATTCAATATCAGACTTTTTAGGAATTTCCTGTAAAAAAAAATTAAAAAGTTATAATTATACGAAATTCCTTATTACACCCATTCACTGTAACATATACACTGTTTTTTTTCATCCCTTAGATTTTTTCTTATATTTTTACACATTTTTATCTACCATAATCGAATAGGTTGACCCTCTTGCTTTTTCATGTACTTGACTAGTTACAAAAATAAGGAAATGCATTATAATATGGATACATGAAGTTTTTTGTTGGACTGAGTGGTCAATATACATAGTACATGTATAACTCAACACATTAATAGAATGTTAGACAATAAATGGTTATTTAAAAAAAAACATTATACAAGCAAGAGGCCTGACAATGCTAGGTTTGAGAACAAGCACGTAGTGAGCAATATATAAGATATACAAAAAAATAAATGTATAAGGCTGCAAGGATTCAAAAAATGAACAGCCACTTGAAAATAGGAGAATGGGCAGAGGCGGAAATTTAGCGTTCTTTGCCGAATCAAGTGGACGTTCTTTTTCAAAACAAACAAAAAAGGTCTTTATACTGCATTGAGTATAGCGTTTCTCCACACAGTAGTTATATTACAGTTTATAACCAGGCCTTTTTATTACACCATAACTGAAACCAGACGTCCTGCTGAAACATATAAAGAGCAAACATTTCTCTCTCCAGCCTTAAATAAACAATGTACGGATATGGAGTAGATGTACATGAGACAAAGTGTCTACAAATGCACGGAAAAACAAAACAATTGTGATTGAACAAAGTTTTTTATTGTTGTTCTTCATGTTGAAGCCACCATGAGGCCTTCAACAATGCCATTTACGCATAACTCATGGTAAGATTGTAAGTAAAAAACGGCAAAACCTTTACCAGTGACAGAAAAGAGAAATTGTTGTGTTTTACTTTATTACTTTTCACCAATCACTGTTTTATTTTACACTTTTTATTAATGACTAAATACCGAAGTTACTGTGAATTTAAATTCTGCATATGCGCATTTATTAAATAAAGTAATAGAATAAAGAAGTTTAAAAAAGCAATAAATGTTTCTGCACATAACTTTTATAAATACTCTTTCTTGTATATTTGTTTTCATTCACTTGTCTAAATAGGAGTATAATTGTAACATTAAATTGTGTCCGTCGTGTAGTACTGTCTGCTTTAACAATTGTTAATATGATAAAGTCCGAGGACGGAATAAAACGCTGCACTGCCGTCGGGGGTTTGAAAGCAATTAAAACGGCTTACATAATCACTTCACAGTACAATATTAATCCGTCAGAGAAAAGTTTTATTTACCTCTAACAGGTCAACAATGAACATAAGCTCTATACGAGCTTTTAAACCGATGGCGAGATTAACGGCCGCTAAGCCATTGTGAGCATGGTCGCAAGGCTTGAGGAGAAGGAGGAAGGCCCGACGTTCAAAACTAGAAAATCGATGAAGCGCAAACTGGAAAAAAGATGATACCTCAGAGCTTGGTTTGGTATACATGCGGGAATTGAACCAACAATATGCATTGTATTTTTTGTTTCAGTGTCATGATATCAAATGTAACAACTGCACTCAATGGTCAAAATAAGATTTCATAGGAAATCATATAATAAGTACAAAAGCCGTGGAAGCTGCTATAAATATGTGTTTATAAGTGTTCAGAGTACCGTCTAAGGTTTATTTAATTTAGAAAAATCCCATACATATAGAAGTAACATCAGATTAATACTGAGACAATAATGTACTATAAATTACAAACATGTTTGATTAAAGATTTGTTTATAGTATACAATTGATGCTGTTTTTTCAATCTATTTTTATAAGAAAAAATACACTGTTCAGTACTGAACACATACTGCCTTAAATTCTGTGTGTGATGTGAATCTAAGTATAATAGTGTCTGAATTTTTTCCCCATATTGATAAACTATAAATCAAATACATAAATAAATAAAACAGCAAAATAAAGAAAAGAAAAAAAAATATGTATGATGTTCGGATAAATAAATGAATAAATATTTAAAAAATATATCAAGTTAAAGATAAATATAAACAAAATCTGTAAACAGACATCTCGATCTTTCGGTCACACAACCGATCATCTTCACAGGAACTTCATTTGTTCACAATAAGTTGTTTCAGTTTGTTTGCTTGATTTTTTTGGACTGGGTGGCCGAGTGGTTAAGATAGTGAATATGTATATAAAATCGCTGTAGCCTATCACCACTGTGCTGCGAGTTAGCGCCACGTTTGTAAAACTCCCGAAATTTCCGAGTCAGCGAATTCCATTAGCAACTGGACGTGATAGGTATGTCTGTTACCTACCACAGGTCAGTAGTTCTCCAAGGGTACTCTGGCTTTCTCCAACACTATAACTGAGCACCATGGTACAGCTAAGATGCCGTTGAAAGCGGCGTTAATCCCCATGCACAGAATTCAAACTTTAATTTTCAATTGTATCTGTATAAAAATCAATTTCGAACATTTTCCCCAGCGACATAATTTCTTTTATCTCACGGAAAATTTTCACGGAAAATTTTCACGGAAAATTCTTAGTGAAAACGATGTGCGACAAGGTCCGGTTTATTTCTATGAATCTACGGAAAAATCAATAAAATTAATGTCTTTGATAAGGTGTATTTTGAGTTTCTTCGATATAATTTCTTTACACTGCTTTCAAACATTAAGCATATAAAGTTAGTTCTAGTTTAATGCAAATTATTTATTATATACTTAGCAAAGATTATGTTCTGTTTTGTATGTGTAATATAGCCGGAAGTTAATAGTCCATATCAACATACCCAGTCTAAAATGGCCATATCAGACTGCCTCGTTCTGAAAAAGTCATATCAGCCCGTTGATATGGCTATTTCAGCATGGGTATGATGATTACTCCTGATTGGAAGTATTAAGACATGGCCCTTCGACCCATAAGGGGGTCTCGGGATGATAAACGTGCTGATATGGAAAAGGTCATGTAAAATGTAAATATATTTAGAAAAAGAAAGGAAATGTGGTATATGTCAAGGAGACAACATCCCATCTCCAGGTTAAAAAGACCCAAGACAAACCATCTAGGGGTCACCGTACGGTCTTCAACAATGAGGAACCTCACACAATATAGCGAGCCCTAAATGGCCACCCAAAAGTAAAAAGTGAATAAATCAATGGAAACAAACTACACCCAATAACCCGAATATCAAGAAACTAAAATTTTACAACTAGACAAGGACAAGCCATCATTTTTTGTTGAATTGAAAGAAATTAAAAGTTGATCATTCTTCCTAAATAAACGATCATCGTTATTATCCTTCATAGAAGAAACGGAAAATTTTACCACTTAAAATATTTTTATATTCTTTACCCTTTCTCTACCGCCATTTTGAAAACTCGGCAATCAATCAATATAAAATTGTAAAGCCTAAAACCCCAAAGATACAAACAATACAGGATTGAACGTACATTTTTGTTGTTACCTACAGCTAGCTGACCGTATACAACAAAAATCATGTCATGTACTCGACCCATTAAACAATAAGGAAGTGTATAAATAATACATATATGAATGAAGTTTTATTTGGATCAATCAGTAATAATTAGTGTCACACTACATCTGGTTTTAGTATTCAGTACATTTATAGTTGTTCACATATTTGACACTTGTTAATTTTGGAGTCGAACTTAAGAATTTCACGACCGGTTTCATGCCTGAAAATTGCTGACTCTCCTAAGACTCTTTATGGTTCTGTCCGGAACGTATCATCAACTCTGTATCCCAGTTCTTTGGTCCTGACCAGAATCAACATTTTGAAAATTTACAATATCTTGCATTCAATAAATTTACAAATCTAACAAGTGTCCCCCTGTTCAAAGCTATTCAGGTTTAGCGTGCCTTTTTAGTGCCCGTCTTGTAGGTTATTCGTCTGACACATTTTAAAAATCTTTTGAAAAGTAGTCTATAAAATATTTTGAATTTGTGTCTCTTATCTTTACTGGAGAGACACAAATTGTAGCAATGCCAAAAAGTTTACTGCTAACTCAATATTTATTATCTCAGTGAATTCAGGTCATTTCTCTTTAAGTTAAGTAAATCTATGGTTATACGAGTGCAATTAATCATAATGCTATTTCCAGAAGAGATTCCCCAATTTGGCGCAATTCTAATAATAATAAAAAAAAAGACGCCGCCCAATTTCAACCTCTAATGTCCTATCTGAAATTTTTCAGTGTTAAAATCTTTCAAATTTATGAATAAAATTAGAGGTACCCGTTGCCCTTCTTGAGGAAATAGTGCTGAAACGGAAATAGTTTTTATGAAAAAAATAGTTTCATTCCCTTGTAAGCATAAAATTTAAGACCGAGCTCAGAGATCTAAAAAGTAAATAGATATTATTGCAATCTAGATTTCAGTTTTTTGAGACCGAGGTTAGAGATCTAAAAAAGTTAATAGATATTATTGAAATCTAGATGGCTACTTTAAAGGTAAATACATGATAAGTTTTTCGCCAATGCAATGCTCAATTCTGAATCTCATCTTATGGTTAAAACAAGATACATTCCAAACGACATAAAGTGCGCAATTGTAACCTTGTTATTGAACCTCTTTTGCCATAACCTAAAAACGAGGTGATTATAAATTCAACATAAAATATAACAGTATATATACACAAAGCAATGGTTAATACAGAAAAGCCTTGCTTCAATCCACATTTTAGAAAAGCCTTGCTTCAATCCACATTTAGAAATATATGATTGATTGATTGATATGGGGTTTAAAGTCACTTTCAGCAGTATTTCAGCTATCTCATAATGGTCAGTTTTACTGGTGGAGGAAGAGCACCATCGACCTTTGGCAGGTAACTGACATATTTTGCGAAAGGATATGGAGTAAATGAACATGAGATCATAACACATGTGTTAACTCCAACTGCAATAATTTTAATGTGCTGTATGGCTATTTCGGGAATTTAATTCATCAGCAGCACCTTATAGAAACTAGAGATTGTGTCTGTAAGACACGGATGCCCCGCCAAGAAATTTATCGCAAGATATAACCCAAGTCAAATGAGCATAAAATAATTCCCCTGTCAGTGAAGTGTGAAATAGTGTGTGTAGTTGCTTAGAAGTGGACCTAAACCCCAAAATTTAATAAAGTCATTCAAGCATAAAATGTAGGTCATGGATACCCAATGCTTGGTGAAACAGGTAGTTCTCCTATAGATGAATGTTACAGTGAAATATCATGATGCTACAATACTTAATCATTGAAAAACAGCAATGCAAAAGTTAACCAAAGTCACTGTCTTATAATGTGTAGTTGTTGAGAAATGGACCTTGACGCAAAACTTAACCAAAGTCACTGAAGCGTAAAATGTAGGTCAAAACCACCTAATTGTCAATGATTTGTGTAGTACTCATCAAGACAATTAATTTGATGAAACATCATTGTCTTATCATGTGTAGTAGTTGAGAAATGGACCTTAATGAAAACTTAACCAAAGTCACTGAAGCGTAAAATATAGGTCAGAGGCACCTAATTGTCAGTGATTTGTGTAGTACTCATCAAGACAATCAATTTTATGAAACATCATTGTCTTATAATGTGTACTTGTTGAGAAATGGACCTTAACGCAAAACTTAACCAAAGTCACTGAAGCGTAAAATGTAGGTCAAAGCCACCTAATTGTGAATGATTTGGGTAGTACTTGTCAAGGTAATTAATTTGATGAAACATCATTGTCGTATAATGTGTAGTTGTTGAGAAATGGACTTACACGGAAAACGTAATTAAAGTCACTCAAACATGAAAAAAAGGTCAAAGAGTCAAACTGCCTAGTGAACTCTGTAGTACTTTCAAAGATCTACCTACTGACCTACTATAATTGTTCTATACCTTACAGTTTCTGAGAAATGTACCTTAACGCAAAACTTAACCGGACGTACGGACGTACGGACGGACAAGGGTAACACTATATGCCCCTTCCACATTCGTGGGCAAATATGTTTCTATATAATTGGGATAAAATATGAAAGGTTTTATGTCAGAATAGGGTTGGTATCGAATGACCTTGCTTCAACCTACATTTGGAAAACTGCCTTATAATTGTAAAAAAGATCCATTTATTCAGCATATTATACCATATTTTTATTGTTACTGTTTTGTAGTTAAATTTATATCAAATTATCTATTTTGGAACATTTTAACATTTGGGACAATATAAAATCAACAAGATTCTCCGCATAAATGTAAAAGTTGACACCCAGGGGGAGGGGGGCACTGCCTATATATGTAGTGCTGGGTATGTTCCGATGAACAGGGTTGCATTTTTAGCTGAATTGTCTAGAAATTGTCTATCTATGATGGAGTATAGGTGAAGATCAGGTAACATAAATATATCACGAAAACATCTTTCAGCAGAAATCAGTTGATAATAATAATTGCATTCTAACAACTTATTTGATTATTTAATTGATATATTAACTTGACATGTAGATAAATCCTAATTGCTATGTCAGAGGGGTTCTGTACTTAAACATATATTTTGTCTAGAATTGGGTATAGAAATCGGTCAAATTTGTCAAGAAAAGGGTCAAGGTTTTTGAACCACTGGAAGAAAACCCCGTCAATTTTCAGAGTAGATCCCCCGGGTTAACACGTACAGCCTGGGGAGCAGCATATCATTACTAAAATAAACTTTTAGCAGGCATGACATTAAATATGAATGAAGTGCTAGCAATAAACTGACAGAGCAAATATTGGTTTGGTTCGTTATTTCAAACAGTTTTGGTTTAAACATATACGAAATAGTCACCGCTAAAGCATTCACCTTTTACTTTAATTATATCAATTTGTGAGCGTAGCAAACAAAAGGGGGTTCGCTACTCCATTTGAAAATAAATAGGATTTCAAATAATCATGATTTTTTGTTAGAAAATAAAAAAAGAAACACTTTTAGTGGAAAAAATTGATAGGTTGATGATCTAGTTTTTGAGATTTAAGTGATTGAAAATTTGGCGGGAAACCGAACGCCTCTGATTTTTCATAGGATTAACATTAACAAGGTCTGACCATGAATGAATGTGACAGAATAAATAGAATTCAATGACATTTTTACAGAACGCTCACAAAGATGTATAAAATGAAATTATAGAGAAAAATAAGGGGGTCAATGGGCAAAAAATCATAATGCGTTAAGATGGATAAAACCAGAGGATTCCGAAAATCTGACAAAAATCCCAAAACACGAGGAGCAAACCTCCTTAAGTTGTTCCAATGAAGTTACTTAATGCATTTATCCAGAGTTTCCAAATTACTTCAATTTATTTGACATGCATGAGCAGCTGATACATCGGCAAACAAAAAAGAGAGAAAAGGGGGATTTTAAAATCGAATTCCAGCAATTCAGATGTAACTCAAATAGAGACAACATGCCAAATACAAAAAAGGCCATAAAACTTAATCACTAGCAGTTTGAGACTTAAAAAAAGGTATAATTAATTCATAAACGTTTTTCAAGAAATAATCTAATTTCTACTTCGGCAATTATAAAAATTACACTTAGTAGATCCAGAGTTCATCATTAAATCAACAAACAACAACTATATGAGTCACCAGTATGAGGGGGAGCAGATCAAGCTTACCATTCAAGAGCCCCAAGTGATGCATCCGGTTTTTGTTGTAAGTGCTTTAGTTTGGTTTTGTTATTGTTAATTTTTGGCTTCTAAATATGTCTTAGTCATGACATGTTTCAGGATTTTCCATTGCTTTTGTATTCGTTTGTATTTAAGGGGGTAGACCTGGGTAGGCCTAAAATTTTCCAATCGGTTAATTTTTTAATGATTTTTAGTATTGAAAGTACACATGTTCATGTCGACTTTGAGCAATTTTCAACAATTTTTACCGTCCCGTTTTTTGTCTAGTGGTCATCAAAGATACCATGTTTCCTCATGTTATTTGGTCCGTTCAGGACTTGATTGTGGTGTATAAAATTGGCTCTAATTTAATTTGTATTTGATTTAAGATTATTTCAAATGCACAATTATGTACTTTAGCCATGTGTGAAAGTAAGCATGAATAATGATAGGAAATTTAACTTGCATTGGTGTTCTGAATAGAATAAGCGGAAATTTTCACTCTCTTTTGATCACTATTAAATACTTCTTGTAAAAAATTCTGTTATCTAATTCTCACCAAAAACTGAGAACAGAAAGAAAACTAGTATATGTAAGATATATTAAAATTATAGAAAATTCTACCATCCCATTTTTCCTTAATTTAGAATAAAGTGGGTAAAAATTGCTGAATTTGTGCTTTAAATTACCTCTCTTGGAAGAAACCCGACTTTTATATATTTTCATTATCTTCGGACAACATTGCAAAATTGTAGAGTAAAATGCACTCATTATAAATAACTGGATGTTGGGTATTTGTTTTCATGACAAATTTAATATTTGTTTGCTGTATGTAAAAATTTTTAAAATTCTAAAATTTTGATAAAACCTTTTGTAATGATTCTATTTGTTTGTGTAAGTAATTAAAAAGTGAAAAAAAGAGTTATCTCCTCCTACCCCGGGTCTACCCCCTTAAATAGCATGAAATATCAATGTTATAGTGTAAGATATAAGAAGGGTGGACATTTGATAGTCCTATTTTTTTCAATTATGTTGATGTCAATGGGTGGTTTGTAGACTGCATAAACTAGATATTAAGACTTAAAATCATTCATCTTTTTAATTTAGATCATTTTCAATATTTGTCAGTTTTTAAATAGCTTTGGGTCATTGGTCTTCTAAAAATTTGGATTTTATCTGCACTGACGAGACTCAGAGATGTCGAAATGGCTATCTTCAGAAACTTGATTGTTAGTAAGTTGGTATATTTTTATTCTTCATTAAATTCGTTTGTGACATGTTTACCTTTTTATAAATGTTTCTATTTAATATCAATCGCATCATATCAAATGAAACAAAATATTAGTTTTCAAAAACTATATATATGCAAATTAAAACAAAAAACATTAGATACTTTAAATTAAATTTATGCAGATGACCATTTTGATAAATGAGTTACTTGTTCCCAGAGTGAATCAAAAGATTTAGAAGAGAAATACGTTTATTTTTTTAGTACAGAATACATGTAAAAAAAAGGTCTCAAAAGGAAGCCTAAATCAGCTTCTCACAAAGCTTATTCCCTAGTTATAAGAAGCGTTTTCCATTTTTTTTATATTTTGTGCATCTGCATGTATGTATCATTTTTTTTATTTCCTTTGCCGTACTAATGTGATTTCGATTTATCCTTGTATTACCGATATTGCCATTGTATTCGGATTCTTTTTAGACTGATGGTTCGGTTGTCTTTTACTTTCACGTAAAATCGACTTTTGTGGACCACCTCCGAAGGACTATTCTACTTGACTGTAGAAATATTCTCGAATCTTAACAGTCCACCAGCAAAGGCATCGACTTGATGGTTATAAATACATGTAACTAAATGCTGAAACCGTCAATTAAATTAAAGTGAAGTAAGTGAAAACTGAACCGTCAGTCTAAAACGAATAATCCAAGGACAATGACAACATCGGAACAACAAAGAAACAAAGACATAACATGAGTACTGCACGGAAAAGAAAACTGAAGACACACACGCTTACAGAGATTAACAACACTGACCCAATAAAAAAACCATGGGTGAGATTATGTGCACCGGCAGGGTAAGCATCTCCTGCTTCTTATAAGACACCTGTCAACTCCGGTAGTAGAGGAAATTTAACTGTAAAGAGAAAGATATGTTGTCATCTGGGAAACTGATGTTACATAGCGGTCTACAAGATCGTGACTAATGTAGTGATGACTTCAAGTTATGGGTAATATACCCTTGCTTAAGTATCCTATTTGTAATATAAGCAACCGAGCTATATCAAGGTAGTCACTGTATCAACCACAGGTCCTTCAGTAGCGAAAGAATGGAAGATATAAATTCCATACACTGGCGCTTTTCGAATGGGGATTGTAAATTAAATTTAAATGGTATCGGTTACAATTTTTTTCTTTGCACTAAATTCCTCAAGAAACAAATGGCGAGATATGAACTAGAAGGAACCCTACTATTATGTCATGTTTAATTCTTCTTAATGATTGAACGTTCTTTTGAACTAACGAAATAGATCATGTTGTTGTGGTAATTAATGTCTATTTCAGTTTTAAGCATCAATAAACTATTTTTTGAAAATTGATGATTTTGCTCTATGCTTATGGTAATGGAAAGCTGCAAATCTCCACATTTAGAATGGATAGCATGATTTAAATGTTTGAAAAGAAATAAACATCACATTGAAAACATGATTGATATAAATACCATATTTAATTTGCTTGTTTACGAAATATATACTGTATAGTTCACCGAAATAATTGATCCAAAAAAGAAGATGCATTGAAATGCAGATAAAAGATCGGACATGAGAAACATTTGTCGATTATTTCCCTGTACTATATATGGTCAAATTAATTTATATCAAACGGGGTTAATTCAAATTATCATCCATTTGTCCAGAAACAACTAACGTAGAACATTGAGATAATTGGCAAATATTTCTTTTGCATACAGTTACTGCAGAGTCAGATTCCGATTCGAAAATCAATTCTGAACCAATACATTGTAGTTTGAAAAATAAAACAGGGTAAGAATTCAATTCAAATGATAAAAGGTCAATCATATATTGCAATCCCCCCGCTCACCTTTTTGGGACCCATAATAAAGTTTGGTTTTGAAAAAGTATATATAGGAATCATCAATAAAAATTAAATCTATAGAAATACAAATTTTTGCAGTGTTTACATATTTCAACTTGTTCGATTTGCTCGAGTATGTAGAGTAAATTGTCTATAATTACTGTATTGTCGTCAAGTCATTACGTATGGCCTTCTTTGGTATTTACATTGATTTTTTGATAGGGCCTTTGCATTTTAACTAAACACATTCTAAATTTCTAAAATCTGTATTATATGGACACGGGTTATGTATCCGGTATATGCATGAAATCATTATGCTAAACTCCTCACAGGAAGGGGTCTTGGTGGAAGCTGTATAATGAGGGTACATAACTTAATTTGTCAGTAGGTAGGCATGTCAGTTAACTGCTAGTAGTCGTTTATGTCCGTATATTTAGTTCTTTCAGTTTAATTTTTCACAATTGACTCAGTCCTGTTGCTAACTGAATTTTACTGTTGTTACTATTGTATTTTTATTTATCTCATCGGCTAGGGGGAGGTTTGGGCCCAATAAAACTAATTTAACCCCGCTGCAGCAGATTTGCGCCTGTCCTAAGTCAGGAAATTTATTAAGCCTTTGTGTGTCTTGTCTGTTTTCTAGTTAGTATACTTTATGTCTACAGGAGTCTAGGATGATGTTTATTTCGCTGAACTTGATTACTCTTTATTTAGGGGCAGACTCCGACATGTGGTTGGGTGCGGGGTTTCCTTACCGTTCATTGAAGATCTTTTGGTGGCTCTTAGTTGTTATTACTCCCCTTTGGGTCGTTGTCTCTTTGACACATTCCCCGTTTCCCTTCTTTTTCTATTTACTATTGAAAACGATTCCAATTATTGTAAATGGACTTGGAGATATCTTCCATTATTGGATATCGCGAAAATTCGTGTTCGCCCATAATTTGCCCCTTGGGCGTTTGACAGAAATTCTGAACCCATAGCGCTAGTGCAGATCATATTCTAGTATGGTGCCAAGTTTCAAATTTGTATCTCTTACAGTTCCTGGGCTATTGGGGGGGGGGGGGGGGGGCACTACACACACACGTACGTAGGTACATACTGACGGACTGCATTACAGAATCCCCCCGCTCTCGCTCAGCGGGGGATAAAAATACAACCTTGTTATAGTAACTCGCGGATATTACTGCTGTATCGCTGCTGAAAAGATTAATGGCAAAGCTAAATTTTATCTGCCATTGTTCAAATAATGAAATATTTTGAGAGTAAATGTTTAAAATAAATATATCAGACACAGACACAACTTTTTCTTTCAGCAAACATTTCTTATGTTTTCTTAAAAACGCATATCTAATCAACAATTGACCTTACATGAGGGGCAAGACCTTTTCTGTTTAATGTTTAAAGGGAAATAAGTCGTTAAATAACAAAATACCGAAGTCAGTGTGAATTTAGTTTCTGTAGATGCGCATTTCGGCCACAGATATTTCTTCAGTGCAGATCAAATCAAACCATTTGGAAATCAATAAACCAAAATATGTGTAAACTCTGATAGAGAACAAATTACAATAAGATCTAAATAGTAAAGACAAAATTAGTTAAAGACATAGCTTTGCGAGAGGGTAATACTCCTTAGTTTTAAACAAAAATTATATTTAATTTAGATATTGCATGTTCCCAAATAGTACTACCTACCAGGTGGGTGAATTCCCTCCGGGACTAACTGTCCAACAGCAGAGGCATCAACATAACAAATACCGAAGTTACTGTCAATTAAGTATTTCGACAACTGGTTTCTACTGTTTTTTTTGCCGTTCTATTAAATTACGTAAGTAGGGAAAAACGCTGTTTGTGGCTGTCATCATGGATATAAATGGACTAATAACTGTTTTGCGAAAAGGAACAGAAACGTATTAGGAACATCTCTCTTCAACTTCAAGACATACAAGATCTAACAACTTGAAAGTGCGAGTTCAATATACAGCAGGATTTTTCAACCGTTCTCAATAAAAGCAAGACATTTATGAACCCCGGCCATGCAAATCTTGCGATAAAACTGAACGAAAAAATATCTTGTACTGCAAAAAGACTGACTAAGTCGGTAAACATAAAATATTATCTCCACATGTGTGAAAATGTATCCCATAATATTGCGCCATGAATATTTAATGTTTGTTGCAAAAATCACGTTTGCATCATTTACGAAGAGAAGCTCTTATGAAATATGGCTTCAATTCTAATAAATAACTTTGTAGAAGATGGGAAAAATGCGACGAAAAATTCACGTTTTACTACATTCTAACGGGAAGTACAAGTCCAACAAGGTTGATTACAACTAATCATTTAGAGGCTACACGCCAAGTCTAGAATTAATCTAAAAAGCAAAAGTAGTCCTATAATATAAGCCTTTGTAGATTCATGTGATTTATATTCAACTTTTTCATCGGACATTAGTTTTAATATAACGATAGTTGGAATTTTAAGGCAGCAATTTCTATTTTAAGATATTGGTTCTGACAGCTGTTGTTACTGATGGAGTAAAATTGAAATATAGACGAAATATAGACGAAATGTGTTTTTCTGTAAACAATGGCAGTTGAATAAACAAAGCACGATATTGCATAAATCAACGTCCAGATACAAGACACTACATGCCCACAAAACACACGAAAACTACATATACAACACAAAAAACTAAAGCACTAACAGTGTGAACTCCAAAAAAAAACAACAAAAAAACAGTTACATCTGGTGTTCCGGAAGGGTAAGCATGTCTCGCTCTGTATACAGCACACCTTACTTGTTGTTATGTATTTTGTTACATTTATCCTTTGTACAAGTCAAGTGTGACTATTGACAGAAATGGAACAATATATTCCCCGAAAGATCGCGTTGGGGTATCGATAATGTTTCGTGGCTTGGTAGTCAGAAAAATGCAAGAATCCGATGAAACCGTTGAATATAAGCGACATGAAAGGACGGAGTCTAATATTATAGGACCAAGGCATAAGACGTGAAAAAACGAGGGTAATGATTTGCGGACGAGGGGACAGACGAACTGACAGACGGACAAAGTGAATGATGTACACCCAACTCTGTATGTAACGGAATTAATAAACAACAATAGCGGTACTGTGTTTCTCAAAACCAAATGCCACAAACCACAACGGCTAAAAATGTGACGTCAAAATCATATGACGGTGAGTTTAGCTTAAAGTCATTAGATTGACATTTAATGCATATTGTGCAATATGTTTTAAAAATTTGTCCTTTGTTTGCACTTTTTTTTTTTGCATTTTTACGTGCACATAAATTAACATACATTAAAGAACATGCGTCAGTGATTACACATCTTTATTAGTTTGTTTTTTCATAAACACGTGTTCAAAGACCAACAAATTTCTCATAAATTATATGAAGTAACAAACTCGTACAGAAAAACATTGAAAAAATTAATGTTTCAAATCAGATATTTTTTTGCTGTGAATTAAATTTTCGCCGTATAATTCTCTTTTGTTGTCAACTGTAGTGATAATGTAAAGAGTTGAAGAAAATTATTCAATACATAAGTTTCGAATTAATTAATTAGCTAAACTATTGGGCATGTTGGGTAGACAGGGAAAAAATCGAAAAACGTTTAAAAAATTGGAAATTCATTTGTTCACCAATTACATCATTTCATCTGAGTAAATTTTGTTTAAAACAAAGGAGATCCCCATCGTGCATAACCCTATCCTTAGCTAATTCTTACTTTTCATTTAGATCCTATCTGTTCTCTATTAGCTTTTACACATATTTCGATTTATTGTCCTTCAATTGTTTTGATTTGATCTGCTTTGAAAAGACAAAATTGCCATATGCAGAAACTAAAATTTACAGTAACTTCGGTATTTTGTTATTAATGCATTGTTGACAGTAATGTTTATCAAAAACAACTACTAAAGTAGCCACAACGATATTTGCCGCGACTTTTCTCCAAATATCCGTTTTAGGATGGCATGGCAAACACCAATGGAAAGCTAAATTTTTGCTGCTTCATGTCATGCATTACCATAATTTTACAACAAAGTGATAAAAAGTTTTCCATTACCTTTCTATGTTATTATAACAGAATATTTGAGTCGAAAACAGAGGGAGTATACCTGGTTAACTGAACACCTGTATTTATTGTTATAATGTTATAATGCCCTGTTGTCTATCGATTAACCAAAACACGTGGGTCGGGAGTTTATCTCGATGGTGTCTTCCACCTATCCCCACTTTTTAAAATTCATGAATCGTGAATGAATCTTTTTGAATCTTTTATTCTCATAAACCATATACATAGTTATAGAGACAATTACAATACATAATACACAATAAAAGGAAATACATGTATGTGAAATATTAAATATTAAACATATTTAACCAGGAGGAGTGACTTTCGCAGTAATAATTCTAATAAATTTACATAATTTTTCTAAACAAACAATGTTAACAGTATTAAACAATTGATTATATTTGAGAACATTTGCATTTCTATGGCAAAATGTAGGTAAATATTTTGTTCTTTCTTTACTTAAAAATTTACATGTCATGATGTAATGGAACTCGTCACCGATGTCACCGGAGCCACAGAGATGACACAATCTATCACAACGTGGTATATTCTGCCATCTCCCCGTCTCCACTGGAAATCGGTGACTACCACATCTAAACTGACAAAGAGTCATTATATTATTTAAAGACAAAATAGTAAAATATTTTTCAAAATTAAAATCTGTTTTAAATAGCCTGTAACAGATAGCTTTTGGTGATGTATTTAAACTAGAATACCAATCTTGTAAAAACTGGTCTATTAATTTTTGCTTAATGCTAGATATAACCCATTGCTTTGGAAAATATTCAGGCATATGCCAAACATCTGACATGCCACAATTGTCAAAAATGATTTGCACGAAATTAATCCATTTACTTTCGTTTCCATAATTATTTAAATTAAGATATAACAGTCTATACATAAGAGTTGATATTTTTGATTTTTTTTTCAGTACATAATCTGTACCAAAAATTAATCATTCGTATTTTAACTGAAATTGAGATAGGATATCTCCTAAATTCACTATATATGATAAAATTCGGTGTCGATTGTCTCAAATGTAATATATGTTTGTAAAAACGTAAATGAACTTTTACAAGAATGTCTAAATTTTCAAATCCCCAAATCTCGGAGCCATATAGAAGAATAGGAATTACAGCTTTATCAAACATATCTAATTGACACTTTATCGACAAATGATTATATCTACATTTTTTTCATTATACTATACATTGCCTTTGTGGCTTGCTCCTGAAGATATTTTCCTGTAGAAAGAAAAGACCAAGATATTTGTAATTTTTAACAATTCCAATTTCTTCGTTTTCTATAAAAAATTTCAAATTTTTAGCTATTCTACCCTTTGAGAATATCATAACCTTTGTTTTATTTATATTTATTTTCAACTTCCACTTTTTACAATATTCAACAAAATTGTTCAGAAGTATTGGTAAATCTATACTAGATTCAGCTAATAAAATCGTGTCATCAGCATAAAGTAACAGAAACAACTTAAAATATGCATTCAATTCATTTTCTATATCTTTACTAATAGATTCAATACCTTTTATATTTAAATTTTTCAAAGTACTCTTGGAGATCATTTAATGACAATGAAAATAGCAGGGGTGATAAATTCTCCCTGTCTAACTCCTATTATTATTCCTCCTATTTCCACCTACCAATTCCTTTGATGTTTAATTAGTTTTGATAGTAATTAATGGTAATTAAATGTCACCTTTAATTAAATTTTATGTACCTGTATTTTGATAACTAGTATACCTCTTACTTTTACAACGTTGAACTGTACATGATTTTTAATAAATGAATTTTTGAATGGTATCTCTTCATTTTTACACGAATACTAACTTATTTCTATCTTAGCATTTTACCCATTATCAAAGATGTATGACCAATTTCCCCGCAAATAGTTTTCCTTCAGCATACTTATAGTCTGAACTCTTCTCAAAAACTAATATATCACGCCATCTGTTATGAACGCCGTAGTGACAAAATCAATTCAAATACATTTTCATAGTTTCAGATAAAATATTCAGCCTGAACTTGTCACATGTATTCAGTTTTGACGGATTTTTAATTTTTTGTAGTTTTTTGTAAAAAATCTTTATATACCTCTTGAACCAAATTAAGCTAAATGCCATCTAAAGTCAAGTGTTTATACACTCAAACAAATGGCAAAATGGATATGGAAAAGGAAATATACATGAGCCACCACACTTGTAAGTTTTCGGAGATATTAGCAGTCGATCATGGAATTTTATTCCTAGGAAATTACAACAGTAACCATTTTCTACAACATATTAGCATATTTTGAAAATCGCCCATCTTAAGAACAAAATAGCCAAACTTATATAAATGACTGAATTAACTTTATATGTAATTAAAAAGGGGCATATACAATGGAAAAGGCAGCAGGTGAAATATTGTCACAACTCAAAACCATCAAGCTGGTTTTGATGGAAAATTCAAAATACAGAAACAGTCTAATGAGATCTAATGATTTACTTATATGCTAAGAAAGATGTCAGCAGAATAAAATGTAGTTTCAAAGCCAGATGACTTCTGTGTGCTTCAGATGGAGCTGAATAGTCTTACACTTTTAATATATAAAATGCACTGATTTATTGTCTTATCACAACTATGTCTTTTCGTATATCTTGGCTTGACTTTAGATTATTTTTTATTTTTTTTATAAATGTAACTTTTTCCTTGCATAAATATCCACTGGATATTAAAATTAACATACAAAAATAATTCATTTCACGTTCCCACCCAACGCTTAATTGAAAGTTAATAAAATATTCATTATACAGTATAATCCTTTGTTTGATAAGTTTTCCACCTATCCCCACATGAAATTTTACTTTTTCTTACCTGATATTTAAAAAGTGGGAATAGGAGGAATGAACCATCTCGATTCCGAAGAAAAAAATAATGATGTAATTACTTGACAAAGTGTCAACATAAACTTTTTACATGTAAACAAATTTATTTTAATAAAAGTAAATGGTAACGGGATATTGGTTCTGCAAATTTTATTCTCAGATTTACCTAAACATTTTTATGTAAATTCGTAAACAAAAGAAATTCTATTTGTTCATTTGCCACCCTAATAAACAAAAAACAAGCACCCTATATGCAAATAAGTAATCCATCGTCAATCCATTTGGTGTCTTTTGATTGGTTTGTTGGATTGCGTAAATCATTCATCAATCACTCCCACATCGAATTTCTTTAAAATTTGAGTCAAATTAACACGAAGGTCTATGGAAAACATTTTTATTTGAACTTTGATTATTTCGGAAAATAAATCAAGAGCAGCGGCAAAAAATAGAAAATGATACATATATGTTTTATTAGGGTCTTATTTAAAACAAAATAGCTACAGCGATTTAAGCTGCGGCAAATTTCGTTGTGCGTACTTTAGTAGTTAAAATTTTTTAAACGTAGTTACCTAAATTTTCATTGGCTATCTCTTATCCAGTACGCAAGGGCAAGCAGAACAACATTCAACTGATTAGTGATGAAACGAATTTCCGGAATAGCAACTGTTATTTCAAACCATAACTTACAACAATCCATTGTTGAATGTTATGTCTATCTCTTGTAATGGAATTCACCTTCCTGCTTTTCCCGATTGGTGTCGCTGCTGTAATATCAGGTAGTTCGCGGGAAAACTGGTAATTCACGCATGTTCCAACATTGTTCCTTGTGCGTGAATTTTCCCGGTATCACGACGTCACAGAACAAAACCTGATAGTGCAGTGGTGACATCTGACGGTACAAAATATGGAAGGTGCATTCCATTGATGTTATGGAAGCAAAATATTTGCACTACACTTACCCAAAATTCAATATTTTTAGAGGAAATAACGACTAGTTATTTGAACTTTTTTTGCTGACGTAATGATTATATCTTATTGGTTGGACATTTTTATTGATTGATAACCATAATTAGCATGATTAGGGTGCTGATTAAAGAAAGTGTACATTTTCGCAATTGTTGCACAAACTTTGTTTTAAAGTAAAATGTTCCATACTGCTCTTTATTGTTTTAATTTTTAATCTTTTCGGAGACAATATATAGCATTTATCCAAAGGGAAAGGCTGATCTCAAACCTGAAGGCTAAGTTGTCCATTCCGAGGCTTGGATAGGCTGATCTCAAACCCGAAGGTTAAGATATGTTGTCAATCCCGATGCCTGGATAGACTGATCTCAAACCCAATGGCTAAGATATGTTGTCCATCCCGAGGCTTGGATATGGTGATCTCAAACCCGAAGGCTAAGTTATGTTGTCCATTCGGAGGCTTGGATAGACTGATCTCAAACCCGAAGGCTAAGATGTTGTCAATCCCGATGCTTGGATAAACTGATCTCAAATCCGAAAGCTAAGATATGTTGTCAATCCTGAAGCTTGGATAGGCTGATCTCAGACCCGAAGGCTAAGATATGTTGTCCAATCAGAGGCTTACAGACATGATCCTCTCATATTTGCAGTTACGTTTAAATGGTTATAATCATTTTCTTTGAATTTTACTAATAAAATCACATTAACTTTTAAATAAGGGTAACAATTACCAAATATAAATTTCAATTTTCAATATTTTATATTCCGAAATGGAGAGTTTTAAAACTGCTTTGGCTTGTATCAAATGAAACTTCTGAATACACAACTGGCTTAAAGATGTAATATGTTGTTTCTATGATTAGTATTTACGTTCTTGGTAAGAACTTTGAAGCTTCGTTTTCCACTTATTTCTAGGAGATCTATTATCTGTTTTTATCAGTTTTATTTGAAAAATGCAGTAGCATACGTTAACTCTTATTAGCCATCATTTTTTAATTTTTAATATTATCTGTTTAAGCTGGACTAGCTAAGAATTATCGACAATAACTGTACAATTAACACCATATGTAACGTAAAATTGACGTCTCGACTTGTCAGATGTTACCATTCTTGAGTTCTCTCAATTTTACTGGAATTCACACTTTTAGTTCTTAAGTTTACACGTTGCAGTTTCTTTTCGTATTTTGTGGATATCCATAAATAACACACACCAGTTGCGGATCCAGGCAATTGAAGATGCGGTTCCAAGTGATAGGAAATTTGGCCAAGTGGAACGAGGGGCGAAAATGTTTAGGGTATTCGTAAGTAAAATATTAGGATATTCATTTAAAATACATGATTGTCAAAAATGAAGGTTCCAACTCTTGGATCCGAAGTTGCAAACACTTTAACCCCATTCACAACTTCAAGGAACAAATATTATATTTTTTCGCTTTCTATCACTTCAGTCGTAATTGTATGAAAGTGCACTGCTGCAGCACGTGAAACAATATGTCATAACTGTACTAATGCTATACGTCAGATAAAATTTATAGGATACAAGGATCTATAGTTTTAAAAATTAAAATGTTACAACTCCATTGGAGACTAAAAACGACATATATGAGGAAGAATTGCAAAATTTCGAAATAGGTCTCTCCAGAAATAGGATATTTTACAATTTAATTAATGTTTGTTGACAATTCCGCATCAATGACCAGAAAAGACATGGATGTAGCGTTATTCGACAATTAGCAAAGAATTCTGCTCAAACCCTTGCTAGGGGCCGTCTTGAACTTACTTTGAGGTATGAGCAAAGCTCATTGTTGAAGGTCTCATGGGGACTTCAAGATGAAGAACATCATTATAAGCGTTGTTCCTTTGCTACCATGTATTTGTAGAGACTTTGTCTCATGTACATTTACTCCATATCCTTTCATTCACAATATGAGGCTTCAGGGTTGATTTTACTGCCTTTTGATTATTAAGACATCCGTATTCCTTCTAAATATTTCTGTTGGGAAAGACAACAATCCTGAAATACAATTTTCTCCATTCCGATGCTGTACTTTGTCTTATGTGACGGGAATTAGTAGAAATGCATCGTATTTTGTCAAATAATATACTATAGCCCTCCCTTCTAAAATGCTTCCAGGAGAGTGGCTTTGAATCCAAATGTATTAATTTGGTAAGATTTCCTTTTGTTTGTCATGTTCTATACTGGTTCCAAGCTGTTTTCAATTGAAGGGTGCACTTTGGTTGTATATATGTTGTGATTGTCTTCATCTACGAGTCTTTGTCGAGGAACGGAAGACAACGGTTATAAGAACTCTTAATTAGTCAGTTAACTTTTGTTGACGACTCTGCATTCATGAATAAAAAATACATCGATGTACCGTTGATCGATACTTAGCAATTTCGCCCAAACCGGTGCTAGGGGCCGTCTTGAACTTACTAATAGCTCATTGCTGAATGCCTCATGGTGACTTCAGGATGGAGATTAACAACAAAAGCGTTGTGTCATTGCTTGGTTATACCTTGTATTTGTAGAAACTTTGACTTATATGCACTTACTTCATCTTCTTTCATTGTTAGTTGAAAGGACAGCTTCAACATACACTAGAATTTTGCTCTGTACAAATATACATGACTACCAGTGTGCATATGATTATGAATACATAATTTAAACACAATTACAAAAACTGCCAACCGACCAAAACATTATTCAACCACTTGCTTCAGAGATTTTGTTCTTCGTATTACAGACCTTAGAATGCTTTTGGTTTGAACTTAGAAACTTTGTTCTCCACTATTTTTCTAGAAGAATTATCATTTGTTTGATATCGATTTTACATTGAAAAATACAGTAGCACATATGTTTGGACTTAAAAATTCGACATAATTTATTACTATTATCAGGTTGGGCTGGGCTAGCTAAGAATTTACAGTAATAATTGTACAATTAAAACTATTTGTCCCTTTAGCTATCAGCATGGGCTATCCCTCTTGAGCTCTCTCAGTTTAATTGGACTTCAAACTTTTTCTACTAAAGTTCACATGTTGCAGTTTATTTTCGTATTTTATCAACATCCAAAAACAACACACATATAAATCCCTTCAAAATTATGATGGATGCAGTTGAGGACAATGCCAGAATGTGCGCGAAGAAAGAAAAAGAATATGTGGAGACATTGTCAGACTGCATCAGGTCGATTAAGTCATTAATCATTGATCGTATCCGGCGCTTGAAAACATCTATGAAAACTAGCACGCCCAGTATATTTGATGACCCTCTTGTTGCAAATAACATTTACACAATTCCAGGAAAAATACGTCAGACAAAACTTCTAACAATATCGTGTTAGTATGTAAGAAACAAATAGACTGTCTTGTTATGGAGATGCGTATTGACACTTCATTGGGCAATCCTACTTATACCCCAACTACATTATCAATAACTAGATACCGAAGTTACTGTGAATTTAAATTCTGTATATGCGCATTTCGACAACATATGTCTCTTCAGTAAATCTAAACGTTTGGAAGACTGTAAACTCAAAGATGTTTAAATACTGATAGAGAACAATTCACCAATATGATCTAAATGTCAAGCCAAAATTAGCTAAGGACAGAGCTTTGCATGAGGGAGATACTCCTTAGTTTTCAACAAAATTTACAAGAATTTAGATATTGTAAGGTTCTAAATAGAATCGGCTTTCGGGTCAGCACCGAAGTACTGACTACTGGGCTGGTGAATACCCTCGGGGACTAACAGTCCACCAGCACTGGCATCGACCAAGTGGTTACAAATAACTAAATACCGAAGGTACTGTGAATTTAAATTGTGCATATGCGCATTTCGACAACTTATGTCTCTTCAAGGGACGACAAATCACAAATCACATTAATCACATTTCTGTGTGAGCATCTTTTGGAATCAAAGTTGATGAAGATAACAGTTATCTCCCTTACATTTACTGGGTGCCTAAGCTTCACAAGAATCCTTACAAACAGAGATTGATTGCAGGATCTGCCAGATGCACCACTAAGCCCCTATCCAAACCCTTACCAGTTTACTGACTTCAGTTAGAGATGGTCTAAAAAGCTACTGTGAAAAAGCCTATTCCTCGAGCGGCGTGAATCAGATGTGGATTCGTAAAAATTCCAAAGATCTCCTTGAACAGCTCTCCTCAAACAGTATCGCAAAATGCAATAGCATTCAAACGTTTGATTTTTCTACCCTTTATACAACTCTTCCGCATAATAAACTTAAAACAGTAATATCCGATCTGATACATCAATTTGTCTATACCAAAAACGCAGGTATTCCTATTTGGTAATAGGGAAAGACAAAACATATTTTGTTGAGCACCACACTGAGTCAAACAAGAAATACAATGAAAATGACATGACAAAGATGCTTAATATTTTGATCAACAACATTTTTGTTGAACGTGGAGTCCGATTTTTTCAACAGACAATAGGGTTTCCTATGGGAACAAATTGTGCGCCACTTTTAGCTGACCTTTTCTTTCTCGTATGAAGCAAAGTTTTTACAAGGGCTAATACAACAGAAACAAAGACAATTAGCCCCGACTTTTAATTTCATCTTCAGATGTACTTTCTTTCAATAACCCAAGATTTAAAGAATATATACATCGCAACTACCCCAGTGAAGTTGAAATTAAAGAGACAACTGATACATCAAATTCTGCTTCATACCTTGACCTTTTGTTATACAATGACGAACATGGGCGTCTGAAGTCAAGATCATATGACAATGTGATGAATTTGACTTTCCAATTGTGAACTTTCCTTTCTCTGCAACAATATACCTACCTCTCCAGCATATGGAGTGTATATTTCATAATTAATTCATTACTGTAGTGCGTGCAGTTCAAACAGTGACTTTGTTGAAAGAGCAAAAATACTATCACAAAAACTGCTAAGTCAGGGATATGTTCAGCCGTTGTTGCTTTTGTCCCTTCAGAAATTCCATGGCCGTCACCACGACATCATAGATAAGATATAAAATGTCAGCAGAATGTCAGTTTCACAAATGAAAACTGACATTTTCATTTAGATTCACGTCTTCTCGGATTTGACATTACCTGTTTTGACTTTACCCTGGACTGACCCCTTGATAGTGTGACGGGTTCTGTACACGGAACAGGACACGCATACCCTTCCGGAGCACCTGATGTCACTCTGTTTTTTTAGAATTCACACTGTTAGTGGTTTAGTTTTCTGTGTGGTATACATGTATGTAGTGTTCGTGTGTTTTGTGGGCATGTAGTGTTTTTGGTCTTCCGTCTCCTGGTGTTCTTGCTTTTGCCTTGTCTCGGGACTTTGATTTATGTACTCGTCAGATTGTGCTTTGTTCCTTCGGTATTCTACTGCCGTTGTTTTTATCACAAATTTAAGAAAAGAATTTCTATTTCTTTGCTTTCTTCAGTCACTTCAGGCGAAATAGTATGAAAGCGCATTGTTCAACACGTGAAACAATGTGACATAACTATAACCATATGTCAGATAAAATTTATAGGAAAGTTATTTTCCTACAAGGATGTATTGTTTAAAAAAATCAAAATGTTACAACTCCATTGGAGATTTAAAACGACATATATGGGGAAGGATTGCATAATTTCGAAATAGGTCACCCAAGAAAAAGGATATTTATATTTTATATTTGGGCTTCCGTGTATTATTTAGGGCTGTGTGATTCTACCTGCCTTTTTGATAAAAATACATCAGTATTCCTGCTTAAAATTTGGTAGAGAAAGACAACGATCCTGACATATCAATTTTCTCTATTCGGATACTGTAATTTGTCTTCTGTAGCGGAAATTTGTAGAAATGCATTTTATTTTTGTCAAAATAATTGACTATAGCCCTACCCTCAAAACTGTTTCCATGAGAGTGGCTTTGAATCCAAAATGTATTAATTTGACTTGTTTGTCATGTCCTGGTTTTATACTGGTTCCCAGCTGTTTTCAATTGATGGGTGCTCTGTGGTTGTTTATATATTGTGATTGTGCCCATCTACGAGTCTTTGTCGAGAAACGGATGACCGCTTTTATAAGAACACTTTGCCAGTTAATTTTATAGGTGTTGACGACTCCGCATCTATGATTAAAAAATACATGGATATACGATTGATCGACACTACGCAATAAATTTCTTTAAAACTTTAACCCACTATAGCTCATTGTTGAAGGCCTCATGGTGACTGCAGGATGAAGATTATCAATAAAAGCGGTATGTCATTGCTTGGTTTTACCATGTATAAATTTGTAGAAACTTTGACTTATGTACAACTACTCCATCTTCTCTCCTTTTAAATTGAAAGGACAGCTTCAAAATATACAGAGATCTTCAAGATGAAGAACAACAATAAAAGCGTTGTTCCTTTGCTTGTTTTACAATGTATTTGTAGAGTCTTTGTCTCATGTGCATTTACTCCCTATCCTTTCATTCACCATTTACGACTGGAGTTTGTCTCTCCTGTAGTGTGGGGTCCGTAAAAAGATTCCCCGGGCAAGAGATGTATGCTCCCTATTTATTTCAGTTATGGTGTACTCATTCGTGAGTGAATTTCTCATATGGATATACTATTATACTTTCAAATTTAGGCATTTATTTATTGTAATTTGGAAATGTAATTCTGACCACCTGTTTAAAGTGCCCACACCTCACTATTTTATAATGCCAAGTTTTCTTACAATCGACTTGATGAGTGTCCTATGTTTGTCTATATGTTGTAATCGTTAACTGGTTTATCTATATGTTGTATTCGTTAACTGGCTTAAGACACTAGTGCTTTTGTCGGGCAATGGATGATAGTGATTGTTCATTACTACCAGTGTGCATATAATTATGAATACAATTAAAAACTGTCAACCGACCAAAACATTATACTGCTTTATGCAATTGTTACAGAGATTTTGTTCTTCATATTTCAGACCTTAGAATTTGGTTATTTTATATAAAAACCATGTCTTTGTGCATCAACGTACAAAAAAGTCCTCGTCTTAACAAAATTGTGCATATGATTATGAATACTATTAAAAACTGCCAATCAATGTCGGTGAAAATTGGAACCAGGCAGTCATGATATTAACCTCCCCTTGTAAGCTGAACCGGGACAAAACGTTATCCAATGTCAGAAATTTGTTTTCATTTTTCCAAACCGGCCAAAAGGTTACTCAACCAAACCCCGCTTACCTTAACACTGCTAACAAGGGATGTTAATCGATGAAATAATTGCATTAGATAGATGCACAACAACTGACCACCTCTACACCAATCAGGAAAGGTAATTTAAATATGATATAAGAAAATATGATAAGAAACATGTCATATTACAGCCTTTAAGTAACGTAACCATAAGACTCTTTGACTCATTGTTTCCTGTGTCTAACGTCATTGTTTTCTGTGTTATCATTTTGGCCATGTCTTCAGTCTGCGATTTTTGTAAATTTCACTCCTTTGTTCCTTCGGTATTCTACTGTCGTTGTTTTAGTTGAACTTCGTCAATTACCGGTGAGTGAGAACCGAACCGTCAGTCCAAAAACGAACAATCCAGAGACAAAGACTACATTAGAACCACCAAGAAACAAGGACACCACATGAGTATGGGACAGAAAGGAAAAATGAAGACATACATACAGATGAACAACACAGACAGGTAAAAATCATTATAATTTTCAAGGGAAAACGCATAATTTAATGAAACCAAACGTACACCTTCCAAAACTCAAGGTATTTTTTGCTAACCTGTAGAACTTTACTGTGCAGTAGACTCTCGATGGCTGTAACTGCAACAGCTCAAATACCATCATTGGATGTTTCGAACACATTTTCTGGTCCCTTCATTAAAATTTAAACGAAGTTCTACCTCGATAGCTCGAACACCCCTCTTGTTCGATCTGTTTTCTTCCCTTAGGTGCTCTACCTTCTAGCAGTTTGACTGTAGCTGGTCCGTTTATACGAAATCTCTTCATCTTCATTGTAATGGACTTTTATCGAAACGGTAAATGATATCTAAAGAAAATCATCATGTAACAACTGACTTTCTACTGCTTCATGCTATCTGTACCAAAAATTTTCCAGTTGTTCACGCTCTGTGTCCGTAATGTTATTAAAAATCCCGGCCACCAATCGATCTAAACCACAGCCAATGCTATTACGAGAAAAAGTTTGGAGGAGCGTCCGGATATGATTTGGAGGAACCTTAAAAAATGGTAAACAAAGCTCTTTTTGGTGCCTTGCTATGTTTTAAAGCATAAATTAACAAATCTAAGAATGTCATTACACCCCCGACGATTCCTTTGTAATGTTTAAAAATATCTTCTCAATTTATTGTCTAATAATCGATGTAAAACGTTTGGCATTCGGGGCCGGAATATTAGAATCTGACCCCTCATACTGCAAAATGCTCTAGAGTAACGAATTAATGACAAAATGAAAATTTATTTTGCGTCATAACATATGTTAATCTTAGAAGGGTGTGATGACATTTTTAATTTTAAAAATTAATGCTTCATAACATCGCACGACACCAAAAAGAGCTTTGTTTGGCATTGTGTAAGGTTCCTCCAAATTATATCCGGACGTTCCTCTAAACTTTTTCTCGTCAAATCATAGGCTGTGATTTAGATCGATTGGTGGCCTAGGAAATGGACGAGACTGCAATAATAAAAAATAATAATAATCGATAGTGATATAAATAAAATGACTTATTTTATGTCAAGAAAAAAGAAACAACATCGTTCCATATGTGGAAAAAATACCGTTTTATGTCAGGTTATGTAATTTGTTTACAATATTTATTTGTTTGTCGACTTACAAAAACTATTGATGTAGTTGTTGTTTTTTTATGAAATCTTGTAACACCTTTTATGTCGTTCAATATATGTTTTCTACTTTTTTTCTTGTCTGGCTTATATTTTCCTTCTGTTAACTAGTTCACATGTCTCTTGTGTTTTTAAGAGGTTATTTGTACAGGGCAAATTACAGGAAAAAATAGAAAAAAATAAGAATTTTGAAAGAGTTCTGACAAGAAAAAGATATTTGACTTTTTGTGTAAGACTTTTTTGAGATGTTATGAATGTACTTGGAAGTTTTCTCGCTAAAAATGTACATTGAAAAGACCATTCCGTGAAGCTGAATTTTTCTCCATAGAGACACTTCATATTATACTTTTTTTCTTTGTATTTTGTCAAAATTAAAAAATATATACAACACACGCAGAATATTAGTTCCCTTTTTATATAAAGAAAAAAAAAAGGAAAAAAGGGCATGATGAAGAAGTAAAGCATATTCTGCTTATTCTAGCTTTTAGATGGCTTTTAAAACTATTTCACAGGAGTTCAGAAGTTTGTTATCGGTAGTTGACCTAAGGAAGCAAGTATACGGTCATTTTTGAAACAAAAGAGAAAAAAACTCGTCTCGTGCATAAAAGCATCTTTTAGTCTCAGTTTATATAATTTGTTTGCCGACTTCGAAATGAACCGTCGATATAGTTGTTTTTTTTTAGAAAGTCTTGTAACTCCTTTTATGACATGGATTTCATGTTTTCTACTTTTTGCCTTGTTTGGCTAATATTTCCCTCTGTTAACTAGTTCATATGTCTTTAGTGTTTTATAACAGGGTATATATACAGGTCAAATAACAGAACAGAAGAATAAAATGAAGAATTTTGAAACAGGTCTGGGCAAAAATGAAATTTTTGACTTTTTGTCCGAGGCCTCCGTATATTATTCTGAGTCAGTGTGTAATGACTGGACAATTAGCTTTGAGACCCAGTGACCTGAAAATTTTGCACACATACTGGCCTCTCACTGATACTGCCGATGTCTACTGAAATTTATGATTCTTGAACAAACCCTTCCGGAAGTTTTGAGTTTAATTTTTCTTCCGTAGTGCTACAGTGTTGTACCAGAAGACTAGGCTCCTTGAGCTAGCCGGCAGTTTGGCGGCGAGCACCCCTTGACCCATCTTTCAAAATTAAATTGTACAGGTAGTTGCGACTATAGATGAACTATTACATTCGTTATTATAGATAGCCATGGAAGAAGTAGGGCCAACGTATTGTCTTTTTCTCTCCTTTCAAGACTGTGGTCATAGAGTTAGTAATCTACCTGTACTGGGTTTTATTCGTATGTGTTATACTATAGGGAAACGGGACAGATAAAGGGGAGGTTTGGGTACCCATAAACCGGTTTAACCCTACCGCTGGATTTTGCTAGTGCCGGTACCAAGTCCGGCTGTACCGAGTTCCGATCGTTGTCTACGTTTGTCTTTTGTCTTATACGTGTTTTTCTTGTGTAGTTCCCTTGTAAATTGTTGCATGTAATTATAATTTTCAGCCATTGTAGGTGTTTCCTGTTATCCATTTTTTAACATTGAAGAGTTCCTGTTGAAAAATTTATTTTTCAAAGACAACTTTTCTGAAACCAGAATTTTTCTCCAAAGCGATACTTAAAATAATCTTTTCTTCAGTGCTTATTTATAAAAAGACTTTGTACTTTGATTAAAAAAAATAGAATATATCTACAAGAGTAAACTATTTACTTTTTTACAAAGCCGGGATGTGTGCTAAATAGAACTTAACAGCATATGAAATATTTTTTTTGCGGATGTTACTAACCAGTGTGGTGTGCAAGAGGGGGAATTCAGGTTACATATACGGGATTCCAGTGATGTGATTTGCCATTAATTTATACATGGTAAAAACATAAAAAATTAGTTTTATCATTACTGGCCGGCTTTGTTCGATCTTTTGTATGTTATTTAAAAAACAGATTAGGAGAAGATAAGACACGGAAAGAAGGCATATAAATACTTCTTTAAATCTCAGGTTATGTAATTTGTTTACAATATTTATTTGTTTGTCGACTTACAAAAACTACTGATGTAGTTGTTGTTTTTTATGAAATCTTGGAACACCTTTTATGTCGTTCAATACATGTTTTCTACTTTTTTTCTTGTCTGGCTGATATTTTCCTTCTGTTAACTAATTCATATGTCTCTTGTGTTTTATAAGAGGTTATTTGTACAGGGCAAATTACAGGGAAAAAAATAGAAAAAAAAATAAGAATTTTGAAAGAGTATTGACAAGAAAAAGATATTTGACTTTTTGTGTAAGACCTTTTTGAGATGTTATGAATGTTCTTGGAAGTTTTCTCGCTAAAATGTACATTGAAAAGACCATTCCGTGAAGCTGAATTTTTCTCCATAGAGACACTTTATATTATACTTTTTTCTTTGTATTTTGTCAAAATATAAAAAATATATACAACACACCCAGAATATTAGTTCCCTTTTTATATAAAAAAAAAGGAAAAAAGGGCATGATGAAGAAGTAAAGCATATTCTGCTTATTCTAGCTTTTAGATGGCTTTTAAAACTATTTCACAGGAGTTCAGAAGTTTGCTATCGGTAGTTGACCTAAGGAAGCAAGTACACGGTCATTTTTGAAACAAAAGAGAAAAAAAACTCGTCTCGTACATAAAAAACATCTTTTAGTCTCAGTTTATGTAATTTGTTTGCCGACTTCGAAATAAACCGTTGATATAGTTGTTTTTTTAGAAAGTCTTGTAACACCTTTTATGACATGCATTTCATGTTTTCTACTTTTTGCCTTGTTTTGCTAATGTTTCCCTCTGTTAACTAGTTCATATGTCTTAAGTGTTTTATAACAGGTCATATATACAGGTCAAATAACAGAACAGAAGAATAAAATGAAAAATTTTGAAACAGGTCTTGGAATAAATAAAATTTTTGACTTTTGTCCGAGGCCTCCGTATATTATTCTGAGTCAGTGTGTAATGACTTGACTTGAAGAGTTTCTGTAGAAAAAATTATTTTTAAAAGACAACCATTCTGAAACCAGATTTTTTCTCCACAGCGATACTTTATATTGTCTTTTCTCCAGTGCTTATTTATAAAAAGACTTTGTATTTTGATTAATAAAAATAGAATATATCTACAAGAGTAAACTATATACTTTTTTACAAAGCCGAGATGTGTGCTGAATAGAACTTAACAGCATATGAAATATTTTTTTGCGGATGTTACTTACCAGTGTGGTGTGGAAGAGGTGGAATTCAGGTTACATATACGGGATTCCAGTGATGTGATTTGCCATTAATTTATACATGGTAAAAAATTAGTTTTATCATTACTGGCCGGCTTTTTTCGATCTTTTGTATGTTATTTGAAAAACTGATTAGGAGTAGATAAGACACAGAAAGAAGGCATATAAAAACTTCGTTAAATCTCAGGTTATGTGATTTGTTTGCAATATTTAATTGTTTGTCGACTTGGAAAAGAGACCCGTTGATATAGTTGTTGGTTTTTGAGGAAATCTTGTAACATCTTTTGAGACATGCATTTCATGATTTCCTACCTTTTTTCTTGTCTGGCTTATATTTTCCTTCTGTTAACTAGTTCATTTGCCTCTGGTATTTAAAAAAAAACTAATCTAAAAAAAAGGTCGATGTGTTCTGA
Source organism: Modiolus philippinarum (assembly GCA_002080025.1). Taxonomy (NCBI): domain Eukaryota; kingdom Metazoa; phylum Mollusca; class Bivalvia; order Mytilida; family Modiolidae; genus Modiolus; species Modiolus philippinarum. The sequence goes on from MJUU01056061.1 coordinate 53,232, forward strand.
CTAGACCTGAAAAGGCAGCCATTCTGATTAAATATAGGCCTTTACACCGTTTTCCGTTTATCAGGTATATTTCTAAAATCAAAAAAGTTAACTTTCATATTTTAAATTCGAGGTTTACCGAGAATTAAAAAAAAATAAAATGATGTAATATTAAAAGATTTGAAAAATGTGAATGAAAAGATTAGATTGAAATAAACTAAAATAAATTGAATGAAAAATAGTAAATGAACAAATAGAAAATGCATTTAAAAAATAAGTATCGAACATTACAGTTATAATATTATAAAAAATTAAAGAATACTGGAAAATACTGATGAATACTCATATTTTGTTGTCTTTTTTCAATACAACGATAAATTGAATACTGCAAAGAGACTTGTTAAGCAGCCACAGAAAAATGTGTATGCTGTTTATTAAAAATTAGAATCTTTCAATTACCAATTGATCTTCAGCTTAAAATGTTTGACTCGCTTATTCTTTTGAATGGGTCTGAAGTAATAGGAATTTAAAATAATAAAAGTATATAAAAGGTTCATTTACACTTTTCGAAGAAGATACTTAGGTCAAGAATTACTAAAGCATGGAGGAATGACTTCAGAAAATACATGATAGTGATAATAGTAACGGCATGACATGAAACATTTGCCTTGGAGAATAAACGAATAAATTGTGGATTAAAATTTTACCCTTTTAGACGTTATTTCAACCAATTCAAAAATAGATTATTACATAGTCAAGAGACATTATCTGAAAAAAATTAAATTACAAAAATATACAAAATAAATAACACCGTAAACTGACATTAACCTGGAGGAAACTTTCTTTTGTTAAGCAAGACAGAAATTAAAAAGACAATTAAATTAAGCGTCTGCCTTGATGGACAAACGGGTATAAATAACTAGTTCATAAGTCTGAAATGCTTTATAACAGACAGAAGAACAATTGGAATAATGAAGAATTGTGAAAAAGGTCTGGTAAGTAAAATGATTTCGCAATATCTAAATTTTGGAAAATGTTGCTTAAAAACTAAGGAGTATCTCCCTCTTGCATAGCTCTGCCCTCGGCAGATTTTGGCTTTTCTAGTTAGATCCTATTTGTAATTTGTTCTCTATCAGCTTTTACATATATTTTGGTTTATGGATTTCCAAATATTTTGATTTGATCTGCACTGAAGAAACATAAGTTGTCGAAATGCGCATGTGCAGAAATTAAATTCACAGTAACTTCGGTATTTTTTATTTGAATTTTTGTGCGAGGTCTCCATGTATAATTTTAGTCGATGTATTCTGACTGGACTTGTTGTATTCCTGCGAAAAATTAACCTTGAAAAGACAGCCATTCTGAAACCAGATTTTTCTCCATACAGATATATCTTAAATACAGTCTCCTACACTGTTTTTCGTTTATAACGAATATTTCTGAAATCAAAATAGTTAACTTTCACATTTTGTAGTTTGAGGGTTACCGAGAATTTTAAAATATGAAAATTTAACCATCGAGATTTAAGATATTATCGTATAAACGCGAAACAAAATTAGACATTGTTTCTATAATTTTCACTAAATTTATTTGAGCTGAAGTAATCTTCGTAGTCTGCAATTTTAAAATATGCCGCCATTTTGTGGCACCATATCATTGTTATGTGTATCATTGCACCAAACAATTAAATGGAATGTTGGATGAAATGTCATCAAACCTGTGGATATATAGTTTCCACAGCAAGAACTATTTTATTATGAAATTTCTGAGATGGGGTTAAATAAATTTTGCAATGTCTAAAAGCTAGACTTGCCGAGCTTTTAAACATTTGAAAATTTATTTAACGACATGTGAGAATTTTCATAATTAACTTGTTTAAATTGTGGAATTTTTTTCTCTAATGACTGGACGAAAAACACCGAGGATTGTATTCCGAATAAATTTGGCGGGAAATTTCACGAAACTTGTTCTCTAGAGAGGAGAACAAATGTTTCCACACTTTTCAGGAAATGTGAATACTGGATAGAAATTAGAGAAGTAATAATTTTAGTAATAAAAGTGCAAAAACAATTTCCCAAACAAAAAATCATATCTTAATTTCATCAACATTTGGTCGCACTACTTCTAGAAATTGTCACAAGACAGTTAATCGTCGACAATTCACTAAATGAGAACAAATCTATCCAAATGTCGGCTATCTTTTTTTCCAAAACGGCATGGGAAGTGTGGAACGTATTTTTTTTTTTTAGAAATTATCTATCTTTATTGCCTTTTGCATAATAGCCTTTTATTTTGTCAAAATAAAAGGCTATTCATGCAACAGGAAATTGCTTACATTATAAAACTAGTAAATCTGTTGAAAGAAGTAATTCATTTCGTATGTGGATGTCACTTGCCAGTGTGGTGCGGGTTAGAGCGAATTCAGGTTGGCAATTAGAAGTTTCAGTCCAAACTCTCAAGATTTTTTTGGCTTAGAACTGGGACGATCATTTCTTTTAACTGTCTACGACCTTTCAATAACAATTGCTGTTGAGTTGTTGCCGGACACTTCCGCCATGGAAGATGAGGTTTGGCATCCATAAAACTGGTTGAACTCACCATTTCTTTTTGAATGCCTGTACCAAGTCAGGACCATTGCGGTAGACAATTTTCCCGGTGGTTTCCACCTGATTTGTCCTTTTGTCTCGTGGACTTTGGCTCTTGACAACCCTGTTCGGTAATTTTGTTATTACCCCCATTACTTATCAAAAATTCTGGTAATGCGACTTGCCATTAATTAATTCTCGGAAAGAACACAAAAACTTGTTTTACCATGACTCCCGGGCTGCATGGAGTGTTCGGATCTTAACTTTGGTCTGTTATAATCATAAAATAGGTCACTGACGAGGAAGAGGGCAAAACATATTCTACTTACTCCACATTTTAGAAGTATATAAGTATAAGAGAATTTTATTAGAGATGTAGTATTTTTATTCTGTTGATGTCCATAGCTGTTCACTGGAAGCAAGTATGTGGTCGTTTTTTTTCAAAACAGAGAAGAAACAACCTCGAAAAATAGAAAAAAAAACTAACTTTTAATCTCAGGTTATGTAAGTTGTTTATAATATTTATTTGTTTGTCGACCCAGAATAAGAAAATAATAAAACCGCATATGTAGTTGTTGGTTTTTGAGAAAATCTTGTAACACCTTTTATGACATTCATTCCATGTTTTCTACTTTTTTTGTCTGACTAATATTTTCCTTGTTAACTAGTGCATATGTCTGTAATGTTATATAACAGGTCATTTAACAGAAAAAGAAATGGAACACAAAATAGAACTATAGGAAACAGGTAATTGTAATTGAAATTCACCGCTAAGGCGAAATGGGAACACACCTTATCTTTATATGTATAATATTATGATTATGAATGAAATGTATGCTTCTGTTGGAATTTTGTTATGTCACATATCATATATAGTTATGTTAATAAAGCATAGAAATTGTAATTTGAGTTAATTTGTGCCCATTTGAAACTGAAGAATACACAACTTAAAAGAGAACACATAAAATTTACATTGATTTCAATTTTAATTAAACAACTAAAATCTTTAATGTTTATATTCTCTTGATTAGATGTTTACATAAGTTCCCATTTCGCCTTAGCTGACACAAATATGTACTAAGGCGAAATGGGAATATTTTTTTATATAAAATTTCACAGCTAAGGCGAAATGGGAACAAGCCAAAAATAACACTCAAATCAGAATAGAAGATCAAATAAAGAGGCATACAAAATATTTTTAAACAAAACAATGAAATATTCAAGCACAATAGTTCTTTAATATGAGCGCATATATTTCTTTTACAAGCACATTCATTAGCAAAATAATAGTTCTTTATGAAGCACAATAATAGTTCTTTATGAAGCACAATAAAAGTTCTTTAATAAGCATATTTATTAGCACAATAATAGTTCTTTAATTAGCACAATAGTAGTTAGTAATGAATAATTAAAATATAAAACAATATCACAATAAGAGGATAAGCACAAAGTTCATTTCACTATTTCTTCTCTTTGTCACTAGTCGAGCTTCAGGATATATGATGCTGCGTCACCATGCTGTACAAAGTTTTTCTCTCCTGTGGTTAGTTCGTTCTTCAAACGGTGTAGTCGGTCTTCTATGTCACGGTACTTCTTCTCTGGAAATCTTTTCCCACCTGCTGCATACTGTACCATCTTGACCTCGTTGGCTGCCTCCTCCTTCTGGAATACCTCGACGATCTTGTAGATACTAGGGTGTGGTGTCTTTAGTCTCTTCTTCAGTTTGTTGTACCAGCCTTCTAGGTGGTTTTCGGCTCTGGGTCCAAGTTGGTTATGGGAATCGTCCTTCTATCCATGTCTATGTAACGTAGTCTGTGAGTTTGGTACAAGCTGGTTTGGCTAATTAAAATAGTCTGCTTATTCAGAACAGAAGCTTTAAGCAAGCTGTAAAATCATAAGCTCAAATCATGTACATGTAATTAATGAATGGCCCTTATCAATTATTCTAGTGATATTTTAAAATTTTTGAAATGGAATAATGTGAAATGCTTTATCAGTGCAGATCAAATCAAAACATTTGGAAATTCTTATGCCGAAATATGTGTAATTTCTGATTGAGAACAAACTACCAACATAATCTAAATAACACTAGAAACGAAATAATAAAGCCAAAATCAGCTAAGGTCAGAGCTATTCGAGAGGGAGATACTACTTAGTTTTGAACAAAATTTTCTTAAATTAAGATATTGAAAGTTTCCAAATAAAATCGGTTTTCGGGCCTATTTGGCCTGTTTAATGGATTTTGCGACTTTAAATATCAGTATAGTACGCTTTCTAGTTCTCACATACAACAGATAACCACAACTTCCAGGAAATGTAATTTCCTGTATGGAAATGTAGGTTGTAGTTGTTTCCTGAAATCTCTTCGTTATTTTGGGTATATCCAGTCGTGAACGCTAAGCGGAAGTTCGAACGATATTGTGAAAACAGAACAATTTGATATATCAACATGCTAATTTGGTACCTATCAAATAGATATAAAATATCCTAGTAAGTGAAATAGTATGTATATAATGTTTTTGTGTCATGTAAAGTGTCCGTGCTTGACCACAGGAAGTAAGTAAGCGCCCATTAACAAAAATAATGCAAATACTCCCTTCAGTGCACACTTGCGGGTTGTGTAACGTGTTTGAAATGTTTATTTGTTTTTCTTGTCTTAACGACTTTTAAAAACAAACAAGTAAAATTTAATGATAAAATTTACATTTCTTACGTAAATAAACAAATTAAATTCATACATTGTAACAAGAGTGATGAAAGAAAATTTAAAATTGAACACGAGAAATTACCAGTCCTAAATTCCCCTTCCATAAGGGTCATGCAAAGGTCGTAAGCAAGAGTTTCCTTAATCCTGTCCCCCAATTCTCTAAAGAGTATGTATTGATTGTTTTTGTTGTATGGTGTGTTTACAGTGGATAAGTAATGACACCAACAAATGTTAACTGGATGATGAAGTACAAAATTTAAAGCACAGTTTCTCTGCTTTATAGGATTCAGATCTATATTCATTTTTGTTATGTTACGTCGCATGCAAAGAAAAATCATAGGTCTTCAAACTTTAGAGATAACTGATACACAGCTTTACATGTCAAACAGAATTTTGATAAAATTTAAATATGGAGGTTGCGGGGTTAACCCCTGCACCAAAAGTTCACATGATATTTAGGTATAAAACAATCAGAGTATCCATATCTTTTTTCACAAGTTGACGAATCAATCTGCAAATGGCTCTTCGCAAGTTTATATGGTACTTTGCAAAAATATTTTCAAAGGGTCCGAGATTACCTTAGGACACAATTGTTTACGGTTAAACCGACGGACTTGTTGAAACCAATATTCTGAAAGTTCAAGTTCGTTGCGGGGGTATTATTATACATTTTAAGCTAATCTTCTGTTCCGGGAGGAACGTAACCAGGTGACAAAGAAGAAGATTTCTGGAGATAGTAAAATTTGACAGAAAGATAAAAAAAAATAATAATATATAAAGAAGAAAATATGAGAAGAAAATTTGTTGTATGAATTATGCTTTGATTTAATTTTTTAATCATCAGTAAATTTTTATGCAGTGAATTATCGGAGAAAATAATTGTACTGAAATGACACATTAGGCCTTATGTAACTCCATTATACCAGATTGTAGGTAATACATATCAAACTATACAAGAATGATCACCTTTTTTTACTTATATAAGGTATGACTAATTACCGTTATTAAACAAAAAGGAAACAAACATAGTACTGCCAAGGACGAACTGGTTACTTGGGTGAAACAACTGAGGCGTGTAATATAAATACTAAGTTCATATGCATATTTATGTCAATACTAATTCAGACTTTGACAATGCTTTATTCTAGTGCTTTTGGTAATGAGCGAAAAGGTAAGGTCTTAACTAATCATGCAGTTTTTCTAATGTTATAAGTTATTGAGTTAATTTACATGTATCCAATTTGATTTAGCTAATCTTTTCGTAAATCATAATTTTTAAACAATTTTGGATAGTCTGACAATTTTTCTTTCACTGCTTTAAAGAATAAGCAATTTTTACAACATTTTTTTCCAAGGAGATAAGACCTGAAATATAATCAATTTTTTCTATTATTTTGAAAACTTGTTGGCCCTCCCTGCTTTCCTCGTCTCGAAGCAGGATAATGATAATATATTTTTAACGATCAAAAGGATTACATATACATCTAATTTTCACTAGATATTATTTGAGAGCAATGACTTTTGGTTTTGCATTATTGATTTGTCAACTCAAACTTTAACAAGTGATATTTTACAAGTTATGAACAAAAAAAATGCTGTTCATGTCTGTGCGGTACTGAGATAGTCTTAAATTTATACTATCTAAACTATTAGGTTTGATTTGTGTTTAGGGATAAACTCTTTGCCTTAAGTGCCTTAGTTTTTGGTGTCGTCTTTTTATTTCCGTGCATTGTACCTGTCTCGCATCCTTGTTTTGTCTTTGTTTTTCTCTGTTGCCGTTTTTGCCATGTCTTTGGATTTTGAATTTTGTGGTCTTCGCCTCCCTTGTTCCTTCGGTATTCTACTGCCGTTGTTTCAAATATATTTTAGCACGTGTTTACATTTTTTTTCAGGAAGTGTGGAATCACACTCCGAGGTGACTGAAGTAATAGAGTGTAATAATAATAATTTACCAGAAGTTAAAATTCATGACCAGGATCCGCCATCTTACCATGAGTGCACAAAACACTACCATGTGCAAATTAAACACGAACGGATTGACAACTTTTATATCCAAAAGATGGACTCTCAAACAACTAATGTTTTCCTCCATTCAGAATCACAGAAATCCAGTTTTATGAAGTATTTCTCGTGTAGATGGCGAGTAGCCTACTTGGCGTTATCCGGTTTAATCTTGCAGATTGCTCACAGAAATTGTATCAGTGTGGCTTTAGTCTGCATGACTACAACAACATCATGGAATATAACTATAAATGGAACTACTGTTGAACATGTAAGTAATTAAAACTGTAGATCAAATGATCAAATATTCTAAATCTTTTGCACTAGTTAAAAGAGAAAAAAAAAACTTTTCTGGTTTTATCCATTCAAAGGCATATTTTTTGTCGAAGAACCCGATATTTTTGTTTGAAAATTTCGTTTTATACATCTTTAGCAGCATTTTGATAAAATTTCATTAAATACTATTCATTTTTCATATTCTTTCATGGATAAATATTTCTTATATTAAACCAATGAAACATTCAGAGGAGTTCATTTTCCCGCTAAATTTTTAATCACTTACATCTAAAGAACAACAATAGCAACGTATAATTTTTTTGCTCTTAAATAACTTCTTTTTTTCTGTTTAAAAAACATTTATTTAAAAATCCTTTTTATTTTCAAATTGAACAGCGAACAAGTTACAAATTGTTATTTCCTATGGGTTCAAAATTGTCTGTTAATTCAACTAGGAAGTGAAACCGGTCCAGTAAAACTAAAATATATTGAAATTGTTGTTTATTCAAATTTTGCTTGAAAAAATTCGATAATTTATGTCTTGTAGGCACACATGAAATATAGAAATATGATTTCATTGATAAGCACTTCGCACATAAAATGAAATGTATAATTGATTAAATAATGTCATATGATTTGCCTCTATGTGTAGGTACAGGAAGGATATGATTGGTCTCCCGAGATGGAGGGAATGATTTTGTCATCTTATTTTTACGGACAAATAATATCACCATTGATATCTGGAATACTATGTCGCCATTTTGGGGTGCGTGGACCAATGGCAATCTACGTAGCACTCTCATCAATACTTCTTATTCTTACACCATTTATGACAGGATATGGACCATGGATCATCATAATAATCAGGAGTGCTCAAGGTTTCTTCGGGGTAATGCACTTATTTCAAATATACTTCGAATCATTGCAAAATATGAATAAAAAGATAACAATAAACATGTACAATGACTGAAAAATGCAGTGAAATGTCGTAATCTACCAGGAAAACACAATAAAAGGCAGAAGACAAACGTAAATAACGATAGGAACTAGGGACAGTCGGACTTCCTACCGGCACTAGCAAAAGCCAGTGGCAGGGTTAACCTGGTTTATTGGTACCCATACCGGTTTATGGGTATACCATCAGAAATGAAATTTTGAGCAACACGCTAAGTTATAGAATATGAAGATTGCGAGGTGCAAATCTTACATTGGGGAAATGTAAAGCGCATGCTAAGACTTACATTCTGTATGCTTGATTTGTTTGCAGATAGAACTGAAACTACTGAAAACTTTGAAATACCAACAGTTGTGGAACGGATCACATTATGTGGCCATATAACGGCATAAAACTACAAATTTAATTGTTTATGTTATTTTCATTTGTTTGTTTAAAATCTTCGTTAACTTGGTTGACGCTTTATTCCATCGAAAATCTTTCTAGGAAAAAGCAAAAATGTCTGTAAATAAAATCGTTCAATTGACTAAGTTACAAACAGTACAACTAAAACTCATCATTACTAAATACGTTATGTTAATGAAAAAAATAATTTCGAATAAAAAAAATAAACAGAAAACCATATATATGAAGAAAAAAGGACTATGCATTCCTAAAACAGTACGAGTTTATTTATAAATATCAATATTCGTCTCTTCTGAAAATAGTGAATAGTTGTTGGTATTTTGTTATCAAACAAGTGATTTTTTAAAATTTGAATCCCCAGTAAATCAGAACGTCTCAATGTTTATTGTTCTCATAACATTATATTCTGAAACGGAAATTTTTAGTTTACAATGTACCCATAATGAAATATTTCCAAATCAGAGCGTATTAAAGTACATATAGTGAATTATTTTATGAAACAGAACGTTTTAGTATACAATATTACTTTCTGAAACAACAAATATACAGTACTGATGTTTAATTGGATTGTAATTTCAGTCGGGTTGTCTTCCAATGTACTCTGGCTTATGGTCAAAATGGGCCCCAAAACAGGAAAGAAGCCAGCTGATTGCATTTACATTTTCAGGTAGGTATACATTGTTATAAATCTATAAACCTAAATCAGAACAAGGTTCAAGCAAATAAAAGGGCAGAGAAAGAAGTAAATTGTAAATAGTATTATTAATATCCCAAATATTTGTCTTAAGCTGCATTACTGTATATATATATATGATTTTTATGCAACTCGTAAAATTTATGCTGTACGACCAAATATTTTGAAAGGAATATTTAGTATTTGCAAGGTCATACAGTTAACTTATAGATTAGTTATACAAAATGTATCTTGTTTGCCATAAAATTTTAATCTGCAATGGTCTCGTGATCGACTTGATATCCCAAATGTTATCAGACTTTTCAAAATGATGACTGCTACCATGGAAACAGAAATATAGATGGGAAAATAAGAAGTGTTTTAAATTGGACAAAATTTACAGATCTGTTATAGAGCACTTTATATTTCTGTTAAAGAGAAATATCCAGGTAAATCCTGCAATTTGATTGCAAACTGGACAGCAGATATGAAATCGTATCCCCGTGTTATCAACATTATAATTTAAACACATATGATTGAAAATTGCAGCACTTCGAGCAGAATATAAAAATTATTATCATAGGGGACATGGGTTCATATTCCCGGCCTGTGCCCTCTATCACCTTCGCCTTCAGCCTTACACAAACTGGGAATATAAATCCGTATCCCCTGTGAAGGTTCTCGAATAACGTATACTATTAACAAGGCTTCCGAATTCATTCAGATGAGGGAATTCGTGTAAAGCACTTTGTTCGAATCAAATACAGTTGTCACTTGTTAGTATTATTTTATCAGGTTTGGACATAGGTGTAATAGTAGCCTTTACAGTATCTGGATGGCTTTGCACGTTACCCATTGGTAAAGGATGGCCTCTTATCTTTTATACATTTGGTAAGAACTTCATATTTTTGTTGCTATTATTGAATCGCAAATAAGTAGAATTTTAAGCAGATAACTGAATGGAATAAAAAAGATAACAGGAAACACCTACAATGGCCGAAAAACATAGCCACATGCCAGAAAGTAAATAGGAACTGCACAAGAAAAAAACCCACAATAAAAATACAAAAGACAAACATAAACAACGATAGGAACTCGGGACAGCCGGACTTGGTACCGGCACTAGCAAAAGCCAGCGGTAGGGTTAAACCGGTTTATGGGTACCCAAACCTCCCCTTTCTGAATGCCTTTTTATTAGTCAAATAGACTGTAAATTAATGTCTTTATTATAATTTTTATTTTTTTTTTTTATAGTTTTTCCTTAACAAGCATAATGCGGTTTGAATAATATTGAACTTATGATCTAGCTTTCATGTTGAAACGTCTCAAGCGTCTTGTAAGGATTGCATTTTACACAAAGAAGAGCGCTTTTTCATACCAGAATAAACAAATAGATAGACAAATATAAAAAAACAATCAAAAACAGAAGTTTCATGTTATTGTCACGTTAACGAAGCAATTGTAATGTATATGGAATTCTAACCAAACCTATTATTTGCCCGCACACATTATTGTACATTGTTGATTTTGGTGTAACTTTTTAGAGTATGATGCTCGATCAACATTTTTTTTTGCATACTGTTCTTTCTACAATTCTGCATTTTCAGAAATGGTTAGCATTTGTACTGCAAGAGTTTTTCAATTTTAATTCATTTTTTTCTGGAAATTGTTTCCTACACTGTTTATGGCATACTGACGATACACAATATGATGTTTTAAAGTGATGCAATCTAAGACAAAGAATCAAGAGCAATTTTTACATAAATTGTAATTGAATGACAGAAGTTCATATGTTCTCTCTAAATCGACACACACACAATTGAAAATGCTGCTCGCTTCATCTTTTTGACACTTTTCTCAACCACTTTGCGCATGTTTTTTATATATAAATTGAGCATTTTACAGATTGACGATTTATTTATTACGTGTGAGAATATTTTGATTACAATTATAGGTGCTGTTTCTCTGGTTTGGTGCATCATTTGGCTATGTTTTATCACCGATAATCCAGAGGACAACCACTATATAACCAAAGCAGAAATAAGCTATATAACATGTGATAAACAACAGAGTACTGAAAAGGTTTGTACAATAGCAAACTCATGGTGTTGAGGGCCATAACTTATCAGACTTGTCTGACATGAAAATTTTACCTTGCGTTTTACAAAAATTTACTATTTTTATCACAATTCTAACCACTTAGAGAAAATACTGAGGCTTCATTCTTTATATGGCACAAGGTAGATGTCCTTGGTAACAAATTTGGCCTCCTGTTTCGATATTTTTGGTATTGAGTACTATTTTTTGACTACTTTTAGATAAGGCTTTCCGTATTATTTGATTCCAAAGCTGCCGATGAGACAATACTCCTTAAGACACGTGTACAGCATAACAAAATTTACTGTTTTCATTCAGCTTGGGTATTTTTGCACTATTATGTTGAGAACGTATGGTGTACTTATATCAGTACAAAACTCGTGGCGTTGAAATCGTTTTTAGCTCACCTGGCTATGCCAGGGTGAGCTTTTGCGATCACTTGGCGTCCGTCGTCCGTCGTCTGTAGTAAACTTTTCATTCAAAGATCTTCTCCTCGGAATACACTGGGCCAATTGCAACCAAACTTGGTCACAACAGTCCTTTGGGTGGTCCCCTTTAAAAAATGTATCCGGCAGGTCCGTACCTAATCCAAGATGGCCGCCAGCGGGGAACATTGTTTTAATATTGGACCCTATAGGAAAGACATTCAAAGATATTCTTCTCAGAAACTACCTGTCCAATTTTAAACAAACTTAGTCACAATGGTCCTTAGATGGTCCCTTCCAAAAAAGGTATCCGGCAGGTCTGTACCTCATCCAAGATGGCCGCCAGCGGGGAACATAGTTTTAAGATTGGACCCTATGGAAAAGACATTCAAAGATCTTCTTCTCAGAAACTACCAGTCCAATTATATCCAAACTTAGTCACAATGGTCCTTAGATGGTCCCTTCTGAAAAAGGTATCAGGCAGGTCCGTACCTAAACCAAGATGGCCGCCAATGGGGAACATAGTTTTCACATTGGACTATATTGAAAAGGCATTCAAAGATCTTCTTCTCGGAGACTACCAGTCCAATTATAACCAAACTTAGTCACAATGGTCCTTAGATGGTCCCTTCAAAAAAGGGTATCCGGCAGGTCCGTACCTAATCCAAGATGGCCGCCAGCGGGGAACATAGTTTTAACATTGAACCCTATGGGAAAGACATTCAAAGATCTACTCAGAAACTCCTCGTCCAATTATAAACAAACATAGTCACAATGGTCCTTAGATGGTCCCTTCCAAAAGAGGTATCCGGCAGGTCTGTACCTCATCCAAGATGGCCGCCAGTTGAACATAGTTTTGACATTGGACCCTATTTGTCTTAAGCTGCATTACTGTATATATATATGTGATTTTTATGCAACTGGTAAAATTTATGCTGTACGACCAAATATTCTGAAAGGAATATTTAGTATTTGCAAGGTCATACAGTTAACTTATAGATTAGTTATATCTTGTTTGCCATTTCTATGGAAAAGACATTCAAAGATCTTTTCCTCAGAAACTACTTGTCCAATTAAAACTAAACTAAGCCACAATGGTCCTTAGATAGTCCCATCCAAAAAGGTATCCAGCAGGTCTGTACCTCATCCAAGATGGCCGCCAGTGGAACATAGTTTTGACATTGGACCCTATTGAAAAGACATTCAAAGATCTTCTCAGAAACTACCAGTCCAATTATAACCAAACTTAGTCAAAAAGGCCCTTACATGGTCCCTTCCTAAAAAGGTATCTGGCAGGTCCATACCTCATCCAAGATGGCCGCCAGCGGGAACATAGTTTTAACATTGGACCCTGTGGAATATACATTTTAAGATCCTTTTCTCAGAAACTACTAGTCCAATTAGAACCAAACTAAGCCACAATGGTCCCACAATGGTGCTTAGGTAGTCCCATCCAAAAAATGTATCTGGCAGGTCTGTACCTCATCCACGATGGCCACCATCTGGAACATAGTTTTTACATTGGCCTTATTGATTTTAAGGGGAACCTCTGCCCAAATTTTTAAATTTTGATTTGAATTGTGGTCTGAATGTTTCAATTTCGGCAATATGTATTACCTTGATTATAAGGGGAACTCCTGCCCATATTTTTTTTAAATAGTGTTCTGTTATGGGTTGTAATGGATGGTTGATCTTTGGGTTGCCATGGAAACCAAACAAGAAAACTGTTATTTAAGAAAAAAAAAGTATTCTACTAAATTTTATGTTTTGTTTTTCCTATTGGAAATGCCTTTTATCTATGTCAGCCATGTTCCAGGTGAGCGATACAGGCTCTTGAGAGCCTATTGTTTATTTGCCATTATCACTAAATAAGTAGTTGTAATTGAGCATTTTACAGATTGACTAACATATTACTAATCGGTATAATGAGGTGATCGTATGATTTACGTATATTACTATAAAACTGTTGATATTGAGACTGCATGATCTGCCGATATTAAACAAAACTCATAGTATTGTGAACGAATTACTAATCGATACGATTAAAGAACTTGTGGTGTTGATCGTGACTTCAAACAAAGTATTACTTGCCGATATCACTTCAAAATGCATGTTGTTTAGAATGTATTTTCCCGATGTCACTACAAAACTTAAGATGGTTAGAGATATCGCTACAAAACATTTTGCATAATGAACGTAAAAATCGTCGTTTTTAGATATATAACTACAGACATTTTATATTGAGAATGTATGATCTAATCAGTAGTATCATTTGAGCGATATCAATAAAAAAACATGTTGAAATGGTCAGCGTTATAAGTGTCTGAATATACTTGTACATTTAATGCTTTTAGAATAAATTCATGTTCAGATTGTCAATATTAAAGCATACCAAACACTTGCTCAAGATTACATATTTTCAACTTTTGTTTGAATAATCAATTTTGAACATTACGGTATTAATAATTCAAAGGTAATGTCTGAACGTGAAACAACATTTTTGTTGATTAAAATTTGAAAAAGTCCGAGACAAATCCTACTATCATAAGCCGTTGACATAATAGTTAGACTGAATTAGTCAACTTACCAGTTGCACGTAGTAGAATCCTAGATCACAATATGGCATTGTGAAAGAGGAGAGACATTGGAAGACAAAATATTTTTGTGTTTTAATTATTCTGTTTCAGAACGAATTGCCTACACCATGGTTGAAAATTTTTACTTCCGGTCCTGTGTTTGCCATGGTTACCGGAATGTTTACTGTTGCATGGGGAATGACGGTAGTATTTTCATTCCTACCGAAATACATGAATGATGTATTGAAGTATGAAATACAAAAGGTATGTTTTTATTCAGTGTCTGTTATTATTATTATTTCGGCTACACATATAGTCTTTGTTTGACTGCAAGTTGAAGGACGATAACAAACTCGTTGTTCTCTCCAATTCAAACCAATTAGATACTTCAGCAATATACTCGTTGTGTCTTCAGATATGCGATTTACCTCTATAAAGCTTTTGCGTTCATATTTCACCTTCTACAACGCAAACTGTCACTCTAGACTAACGCAGCCCATCAGTTTTGTTCGTTCAGCGATTAGTTTTGTCTCCTTGTAAGTTACTTATAGTGAAGTCATATATGTGCGACATTTCCACACAATTGCTCGAAAAATATTTTAACACTTAAAATGTATTAATCACATGTTTGTGAGGCAAAGTACATAAGCATGGCTTAGAACCTTTTTTGAAGTCACTTGGAGGTCATAATTTTTTTACATTGCAGATTATTTCCAGAAAGTCTTCGCCATTAAATGCTTTCCATACAAAAGCTTTCATATGAATATCAAGATATTTTATTCAATATATTAAGAAAGTATTCTCAATTAAGCACCAATCTTAAGCAATGTAACTCGCAAATAGAAAATACATAATAATATAATTAAAATAATTATAGTAATAATAATTAGAAGGAGTATCTAGAATCATCGCTAATGTGAATAAAATCCAAAATCACATATAATTCTAATAGCATTTTAAATTAAGTTTGAAATTGCTACACATTTATTCACTGTACTTGATCTATTCGAAATATTACAAATACTATGCAGAAATCTTCAAACTACAAAACCAATTAATGTCGCATATGCTTGTGAAAAAGTCACTTTATCAAAATAAATCTTATCGCGGCATAACTTCTTGTGAAAAACTAACTTTTCGAATGTGTATATGAAATCTGCTCATTTCATATTGTATTTTTTCAGAATGGATTTTTATCATCGTTACCCTTTCTTGGTAGAAGTGTTTCGATCATCGTTGTTGGTAAAATAACAGACAGCTTACTCAGTCAAAATGTTTTCAAAGTTACAACAATGAGGAAAATTAATCAGTGTGGTGGTAAGTTTACGTTGATTAAAAAATGTATTATGCAGAAATGGGAAATTTAAAAATATCATCACAAAAGTCTGATGTATGAATATCGAAATTTTTACAATTTCATAAAATTAGTCGTGGGTCGAATTCAATTTTGAAACTTCTGGTTCGAACGTACCCATAGTAGCATTTTGACCAGAAATCGTGATGTTACAAATATTATAGGTAATTTGTATGATTTTGTATGAATCTCCTGAGGCAATTATTTTCAGCATTTAAAACGAAAAAATATTGGCAAAATGTATTTTAGGCAACGTCTTCTTTGTGAATTCGAGCTTCAATATAAACAAAGAAATATCCATGCACAAAAACTGTTAGGGCAGTACAAATTCTTGTAATAATCAATAGGCAATTTCTCGATTTCTTGAAAATTGATTTTTATTTTTCAAAATTTATTCCATCAAATGATTTAATTGCTTATACCGATGAAAAGAATAAACGAACTTTTGTTTCTAATACTTCAAATTTTGTCTCCAATAATAGACTCGCCCACAAGTGGTCGCCAATATGTTTTCATATCAAAAACAGACCTTCCATTATTCTAAATTGATTTTTTTAACGAAATGTTTCAATTAAAACGTTTCTCATATGCAGTTTCTCGTGAATTATCAATATAGGAAATGGTACAAATTTGTTTGTAGTGTGATTTGTTTGGCTAAACCTTTACATTAGAAGCTCTGTGTATGGTGAGAATTACAGCTCACATACATACCTTTACAGATAGTAGAAAAGTCAAATAAACTCAATTATTAAAAAAAAAACTTGTACCTATAAGAGTTACCGAACCAACAAATATGCACAGTTCATCAAACATTTATTGACAGAATAAAATAATTGTATGGATTTACTTCAAGCAGTAAAACAATCTTTCCCTTAAAATACGGGATAACTTGAATAATACCTGTGCATGAATAGTGCTCCTATGGATCATGGTCATAAACAACTCTTTAAGTCACTTCTGTGAAATTGTTCATTATCGATATTTTCGTTTCCTTTGTGGCCCTTTTTACCAAATTGCGAAAACCGTTTACTGACGTTTTTTTTACATTCTTTTGTATTGTTTCACCTTTTAGTAAACAAAACTAATTATGTACGTTAGACCGACATATTTGTCATATTGAGTTTATTCTCTAATCTAGCCAACAAATTTGCATAAATTCGGTGTAAGCTTTCTGCCATGTATTTTAAATTTGTTACATGATCTCATTTTCACATAATATTGGTAGATAATACTTTCTACTTTTAGCCGGAATATTTGGAGCAGCTCTAATAATGCCAGTTGGGTTTTTATCCGAAGGAGATAGCATGTCAGCTGTGGCTTTAATTACTTTGTCCTCAATGGCATTAGGGAGTACAATGTCTGGGGCATACTCCAACATACTGGAAATATTCCCTGCGTAAGTATATTTTACATTGGTTGTAAGAAGACTTTGCTACTTAATTTTGTCATGAAACAAATGACAGTGATTTTTAGAACACTTATGCCAGTTAATCTTATGTTTGTAGACCATCCCGCATCCATGACATGAAATAACATAGATGTGGCTTTGTTAGCATCTAGCACTGCATTCCACCTAAATACTGGTGCTAGGCGCCGTCTTGAACTTACTATGAGGTATCATCGAAGCTCATTGTTGAATGCATCAGAGTGATTTCAAGATGAAGAACAATAAAAAAGCGTTGTTCCATTGCTTTGTTATACCATGTATTTGTAGATACTTTATTTCATGTGCACTTACTCCATATTATTTCGTTGTTTATTTGACATGGATGTGAAAGCAACTTATCGGTATAGGGTCTTTTAGTCTTGTCATGTGACTCACGAGAATCCACGATAAACAGGCAATTCGAAAACGATGACGTCTGAGAATTATGACGTTCATATCTTTGTTTGAAACGTCATATATCTCTGTTCAAAATGTAACTTCCGGGTACAATTTTTGATCCAGTTCTAAAACTGTACGAGACTTATAGGCCCTATAACATTTAATCCTTCGATCTTATTCATTGTAATTATAGATATACACTTACAATAAATGGAATCAGTTATATCCCTTCGTTCTCTGATCCATACGTTAGTGTAAAGTACTCTTGAACATTTTTACTTACGTCGATGTTAAACAAGGGCAATATTTTTAAAGGATGTTTTGCATTAGAGTTGAAAGTTTTTGTTTGGTTAAACCAACGGTTAAAAGTTAATATTTTATTTATTCAGCTTATTCTTTCAAGTAAACATGCACTATTTCAATAAACAAAAATGAAAAACATGATACCACACCACTATGCAATTCATACACCTGTTATCCGATTAAAGTCGAACAAAATCAGGACCAAATTTAACTCCTCTTTTTAGTTTTTGTGCTAATATCTTTTTTTAAAACTCATTTATCTTCCCTTTGTCCCCATACTGATTTCACTTTTAGAATGTTGGATGCATTTCCGATTATTCTATCTGGATAAGAAATGAATACGCAAAAGAGGAAAATATTTTTCCATATTCGGTTGATCGGAGGGCTTATATTAGGAAAAAATAACATTTTCTATAAACGGGCTATAGAGATAGAAGAAAAAAAAACTAAACAAATCAACGAATCAAATGAACACAAACAGATATATAGCAATTTAGGTGAACACAAGTTGATAATAATAATAAAGTTTTGATTCATGTTTTTCAGGCATGCTTCGACGATTTCTGGTTTAGCCTTTGCTATGAATGGCATAGGACAAATATCAGCTCCTATAATCATTGGACAAATGATAGTTGATGTAAGTTTTATAAGTGTTGACCGTAAATATGAAATTTTGGTCAGGTGTAGAGCCGGATATGTTTTCTCGAAAAGGTATATTTTCGGGGGGATATTTTTATTAAGTTAATTGATTTATTTAGTATTTAACCGTAGATAGCCTTAAGTGTTGCGTCACAGTTCCGTCATGAACAAAAAACATTTTGTAAAAGTTAAAGTAGTCACAATTCGAAGTTAGGATGACCAAATTTAACGAATATGGGGGGGGGGGTCAAAGTGTGATTCGCGTACGATTTTGTCAAATGTAATGGTTAGGTTTGAATATCAACTTTTGCCATTCATTAAACAAAAGAAAAATAGTGATAAATCATGCAATTCTATAATTTTCTTTTATACAAATGATTAACTTTCAAATAATGTTCAAAAGAAGAAATGATTTATTCAGCGAATTTATTGAAAATTCTTTTTTATTTCTGCAAAATTTAAGTTTCCGGAAATAGATTTTTCCCAATAAGAGTTTGTATTGATAAATAGATTCGAAGTCGAACCCGGCATGTAAATCATGATGTATCACTTTTAATATTTCATCAAATTACTGTACAGCATTATATTTGACATCTTATAGGGTAGTAGAAAAGAATGGATGTATGTTTTCGTGTCAATTGGTGCCGTGTATCTTGTTGGTGCTGTTGTTTATGCGTTCCTTGGCAGTGCAAATCCATCTGAAG
This sequence comes from Modiolus philippinarum, assembly GCA_002080025.1. Classification (NCBI taxonomy): domain Eukaryota; kingdom Metazoa; phylum Mollusca; class Bivalvia; order Mytilida; family Modiolidae; genus Modiolus; species Modiolus philippinarum. The sequence continues at coordinate 72,736 of MJUU01056061.1, forward strand.
TAAACGAAATCGAACTTAATGTATTACCCAGAAAGGTTAGTAAACAAACATTCCTTTCGACAAGACCAAAATCCGTTCAATGCCTGATCGCTATGAAACATGCTTTGTTGAAAGATGGAACATATTCTTTACAAGATAATCATTCAACAGGAATGAATAGAGAGAAGCCAGCCGTATATACAATTTCAGGATTTCCACTTTCTGATGACATTCAAAATACACATTCTAACATCAACAGATGACATGTTATAGTTTTCAAATGTCATGTCTCAACATGAGGGAGGAAAACATAAAACGCTTCCTACGATGGTAAGCATAGACAGGAGATTCATATCATCATTGAAGATTATAAAAAATAACAGAGACAGTGAGTGATTAATTACGACAGCTGTTTTATGCTAAACTTATCAGACTTAAATGCAAGGCGAATAGGACATCTGAGACGCATCGTATTATCTAATAAATATAAAATTGTATATCTTACTTGTAAAATATCAAAGTAGCAAAATACTAGTACATTTAATTTAGATTATAACCCAGCCATTGATACAAATGTACCTAGTCAAATTCTTTCTTACGAATTGTGTTTAAACTTTGCTACCCTTCAGTATTATCCGAAGATACAACTTGGTTCTCTATGAGATCAAACTGTTAGTGCTTTATTTTGTTGCGTTCTTGTTCAATACTGATATGTATATTTCTTTGTTTTCGACTTTGTCTTGTATGGGGAGAGCATGAATCTCAATACAAATTCCACAAAGGTGAATTTGTTAATTGATTTATGCTCTTCGGTTACATTTGGCACCAAACAAAAAGCAGACAGTGATTAGGGGCTAACTACCCAGTATGATGACTCTCGTGGTGGGAAAAGTGTGAGATCACTTCCTCGATTAGTTGGTTGGCTTGAGGTGCGAGTACGATCCAAGAGATTAATATGGAACTTTTTTAGGAAAAGCTTCAGTATTGGCCCTGTTTTCTCCACCCTTTTTGAAGCTGAATTCATTGAAAGGCTTCTTTAAAATAAAGATAAAATCTGACCTAGTCCTTGCATCCGTATTTTAGATGATATTTTATCACTAAACAATACTCGTCTTGGTGATTTTCTTCATCTTATCTATCCAAAAGAGCTCAAAATTAACGATACTACAGATACTTCCATATCGGCCTCGTTCCTGAACATTCATTATTATATTGACAACAGAGGAATAATACAAACTGCTGTAAAACATTCCAAAAGCGGTGGATATTACATCTCACAACTTCTTCGCTACTCAAGGGCTTGTGGTCGATACAGTGACTTCCTTGATAGAGCTCGGTTGCTTACAAATAGACTACTTAAGCTAGGGTATGTTACCAACAACTTAAAGTCATTATTACATAAAATTACGGTCAACATCACGATGTTGAGCTTTGCTATAGGATATTTGTTTCCAAAATGACAACAGATCTTCCCCTTTTCAACTAAAGTTTATTTTTCTTGTACCGGATCTGACTTTATAACCGGAGTTGAAATGATCAAGCGGGTGTCTTATAAGAAGCAGGAGACGCTTACTCTACCGGTGCACCTTATTGTGTACGTGTTGTTCAACTGTATGTGTATTCATTTTTCTTTTCTATCTAATACTCATGTGGTGTCCTTGTTTCTTGAGGTTTCCGATGTTACCGTTGTCCCTGGATTGTTTGTTTTTTGACCGATGGTTCGGTTCACATTTACTTTACCTTTCTTCTCCAATTGTATAGGGTCTGTAACTCTCGTCATGTGACACCGAGAAATCACGATAAAATTGCATTTTGAAAACGTTTCCCGCCAAAATATGACGTTGCGGGATTATGACGTCCTAATTGTTTGCTTTATTAAGGTGCTACGGGGGTCTAAAATTCTGTCAGATAGAATTTTCTTATTTTTTCATGATTTGTCCTTTGTTATTAGAGCATACAAAAAATAAAATAAAAATAAGTGATCACCGGCCATATAAGAATGAAATATGAAATGTAAAAATCTGCTACTTTGGTTGAAATAATAGGGAACATGAGCGAATTTTAACAAAATTTTAAATTATTTTAGTTACATCAGATAGATTTTTTTTTAAATTTGGTTAATTAATAGCTTATATACTGTCCTTCATTTTCCATGAAAAAATTTTGGGGGTCACCGAACTTGAATAAATCGCAAAAAACTCATTTTTTCCTATTATTTCTATACAAATTATCTCCCCTTAATGGATTGATTGATTGAATATTGTTTAACGTCTACTCAGCAATATTTCAGCTATATCAAGACGAGAACAAGTTTGTTGATAAATAATCACTTTGGGGTATGGAAATGGCCATGGGACGGGAAATTCTGACTGCCACTGGAAAAGTAGGGTGAAATCGTCAAGGGCGGGGAATTTAGCCTTGTAGCCGATCACCTACGGACCACCCCAAAAAGAGCTTGCTACAAGGGTTCTTTAACGTGCAGGAAGCGTGGCATTTCTTCCAACACGTGGACCTGAGTTTACATCCCATCCGAAAGATGGGTTGTGTATTTATTAATCCCGCACAACCACGGAATGGGTCCTATTTCTATATCCCGGGACCCTCGGGGTCAGCCTCCGTTTAGGAGGGGTCACACCCCGCAAGCCGGAGATACTGGGTCCTATTTCTATATCCCGGGGTTCCCTCGGGGTCCTCTGTTAGGATGGCTCATACTCCAAGCTCAGAGGATGCTGCGGGCCTATTCTTCAGCCGGGACCGGGCACGGCGGCTCCCCTTAATGGAACAGGAGTTAGTTGAAAGGTTCAATATTTTGCGTGGTTACTTAATAAAAGTGGCATATTTCATCAAATTTAACTATTATAAGACATTGAAAATGGTTTCCGTAACGTTCCCATAGTGAATTCCATTTTAAGTCACATGCGCAAGAATGATGCGCAATTTTAAACTCCCGTACTACCTTAACCGTCATATGTTTTTGTTTAAAATGCAACTTCCGGGTACAGGTTTTGGTCCCGGAAGTTCCAAATTGAAACGAGACTTACAGGCCCTATTGTCTCTATATTACCATTTGTTTGAATTTTTTCCATCTTCTCTATTATTGCGTTCGTTCTTTCTCTTGGAACGGGACAGGTAGTTTTGTTTACTCCAGACAGTAAAGTAATTTGAAAATACTGGTCTTTTCTACTTTTGACCTGTTACTATTATAATTAGATTTTTGTTGGAGGAATGATGAACTCAAGATTATATTAAAGAGTTTATTAAGTGATATAACCGATATACTAGAAATAAAAACTATCGGCCTATCAACATTAACATTTTTTAAAGAAAATAATGTCTTTTTACCACTCAAGGACATCAAAAGGACTGAGGTATAAAACACGGAATAAAAAATGTGATGCACATAATATGCGTCACGAAAATTATCTTCGCTTCAAAAAATCCATATCCAAATAGAAAAAAATGAAAGGATATGGAGTGAATGTACATGTGACAAAAACGCACACGATACATAGAAATGTCTTCTTTGGTATGCTTAAACAGCTGAGTGGTAATAGAACGAAATTAAGATATAGATCAGTATTGTCACTTAACGTAGTAAAATATCGCCCGACACAGTTTCATTCACATCTATGCACAGCGAGAGAAATATTAATGAAAACTATACAGATTTCAACCCTATTTTGTAAATAAACGTAGACCATATTGTTGTATTATGTTATTATTTGTAATTTTTTATCTTTGTATTTTTACCGTTGAAGAAGACAATCATTATCTTTGTAAAGTGATATTTTGACTACAATTTATCAACCGACAATGAACCAAAAGATACGGCAATTTATGGTAAGATGGACCAAGTAGCTGAAATCTCCCTCCAATTGTCTGTGCAGTATAGATTCTAGTGTAAGTAACACGCAGGAGTAGGTTGAGTAATAAGGTTTAACATATACTGTGTCGGGTTATCTTACCTACCATATCTCTGAAACCCCTAAATGAGAACAAGGTGGAGTTTTAAGGTGTTGTCAAACTTTGACTTACTACATATAACCTACTGGAAGCTTAGTACGTTTACATAATGAAAGATGAAAGACAGGAGGGGTAGTGCCTCACTAGATTTACTCATTAGAAGTGGCTGTTTGAAAACAGGATACATGCAATTAATGTATGGCGGAAAAAATAATCATTAACAATCAAGGCACTCAACATTTTTTCCCATTTTATCATCACAATGCATAAATTTAAACAAAATATAATGAAGAAAATTTAATGATTACAAACTCACAAGTACAAAAATCACTTAATTTGACGAAAAAAAAATTTAAGCCGAGAAATGACCATATTGATATAAGAAGATATTACCTCTCGTCAGTATTATTTAAATTTTTCCTGGTTAATTTCCTTCTTTCGTTTGTTCAATAAGTCAGATAACCCAATAATAAGAAAAGAAATTAAAATTATTCACCATCAAATAAATACGACGCAAATAAACATATATGCACAGAGTATTGTGCACTTTCGAAAATGCGACTGTGTATTTGTTTGTTATGTTAGTTTTTTCTTTGCGTAAAATAATTTGAAGTTTCAGTTCCTGTAATTCAAGACTCTTTTAAATTAGTATTTGAATGAACATCCTTTTACTTGTCTGCGACCTTCTGATGGCAACAGAAAGGGGGGGGGGGGGGGGGNGCGCTGTAAAACCGGTTTACAATTTTTCCGGTATGTCGCACCTACTTTGTCTTTTTGTCCTTTGGATTTTGACCGAAATTTGTCATTGGTCAGTTTAAAAAGACAATTTTGACAGCAGTGCCATGGTACGTTTAGAGGGGACAACTTGGACAGAAAATTGTCACTTGAAAACGGACTATTATAACAGCAAAGGGTTAAAAGGGCAATTTTGACAGAGAACTGTCATGGGTCAATTAAAATACAAAATTACTCAAATTCGGTGCATTGCATTTGCGCCAATTAGTATTTCATTTGCGCCAAAAAATATTTCATTTGCGCCAAAATAAAAACTTTACATTTGCAGGTAAATAGTATAGATAAAAGTAAAAAGACTCAAACATTTATACTTTTTATTTGTATTTCCCTCGTTAGTTCGCCAGCTTTACTTGCTCATCGCGGAGAGTTTGAAGTAGGATTTTGAGCCAGATATTTTACTTTATAAACGCTTTTGTCTTTTTGCCCTTTGGATTTCGGCTCTTGGCAATTCTTTTCCGTAATTTTGCTATAACCCCCATTCGTAGCAATGTACAACCAGTCATCTTTAAAGGTTCAGAGTAAGAAAAAAATTACATAACCAAAGAAAATAAATAAGTAGCATTTAGTATCAACATCCCCCGCCTAACGGAGTTTGATCTTGATGAAACTAATATGATCTAAACGAACCAGTGAAGTAAAAATTTTACATGTCTATTTTTTTTGGATATATTAAATATTAAATATTTAATAATTTATTAAATATTTTCCAGTGTATATTCAATTTTAAAATATTAAATAGTATATTAAATATTGCTTCCACTTCCTATTACCTGAAAATTTACCTGTAAAATTGTTCCTTGAGAAATGGCGCAAATGAAATACAAGCTTGTGGCGCAAATGAAATATCCCAGTTTTCAAAAATTGGCGCAAAAGCAATGCGCCCACTTAAATTGCATATTAAACAGTTAATTTCGTTATGCTGTTCACGAGTTTCAAGGAGTAATCTCTCACCAGCAGCAATAGAATTTAATAAAATAGAAAGCCATAAAGTAGTCCAAAAGAGGTACTCATTACCAAATTTATCGAAATAGGAGGCCAAATCCAGTACCAAGGACATCACCAGAGCGTCATACAAAAAGGTAATTATCATAGGTTTAAAAAGGACCTGATCATAAGTTTATGCACCTTATTGTTTTAACCTATGAAGTACGGACAAGTTTGTCATGGACGTGTATTTGCCCAGTTAGGCGGCATACAAAAACATTTTAAAATGGCATTTTCAAGCTGAATTGACTAAATTTTTTAAATAAGAAATAAATATTTAGGAATACGTGAAATTGAGTAGAATGTTTCTAAATGAGGACAACTGTATTCTGAGGTATAGATATTGATAAATTTGTGTATTTGGCTTCACATTTCAATTAGACATGACTAACATGCAAGAATCAAAACATCGCAGATATCCAGATAAGAAAAGTACCATTTATTTTATAAGTTCAAACTGGAACAATAAACGCTTTGAATTAAAACAATTTTTTTTCCTTGAAACATAGACAAGATAAATTATGATGCAGTCAAGGCAGGTGTGACGTTTTCGAATCAAATATCACATCTGGAAAGAAATGAATATGTAATGGATAATAAAGTGATGAATCAAGGTAGGAGCTCACTTGAACCAACCGTAAGAAGAGGATCATGTTAAAAAGCAATCGAGATTCAATTTTTCTGTACATTTCAAAAACGTATTGATAAAGATCAACTTTAGCAAACAAATCATATATCACAGAGTTATAATTTTTATTTGGAAATATCAAATCAAAATTTTGCCGGGAAACGATTTGCTCTTGAATTTTCATTGTTTTATAATTTTATGGCCTTCTATTATAAAAAACTATCTAAAAATTGGTAAGAATCTTATTTTTTTAATCGCTTTTAAAAATGTCATTATATTCATGTGTAAAAAGACTCGATTTGAATAATAAAATACCGAAGTTACTGTTGAAAGGATTAAAACAGGGGATACTGAACAGTATGCATTAATTTGGTATCTAGCAACCATACTCCTTTTAGTATACTTATAAGTTAGGAATAAACCCGGAACGAATATGATTTTTACAACCTATAGCTCTTGCTACCTTTTTTTTTAAATTTAAGATCATAACCAAAAATGTGATTGTTTTATCTGTTAGTGGTAATGTATGTAAAGTAAGTGTATGGAAATTACGTCAAAAGAGCTCAAAGAAATATGACCATTAAGGCGTGAATTTTGTTCTCATGTTGGGTCAAAATATGCTCAACTGTTGTCAAAAATAGTGCAATTTAGTCCCTGGACGTGTATTTATGAGAAATAAAATCAACATTTGCCACACTTATATCTTTTCTGAATTATTAGCCGTCGAACAATGGCTAAAAACAGCCCTTTTTGTCCACTTATGATATTTTGCAGTGTTTCAGAAGATGGCACTATACTCAAAGGATATCGAGAACCAAAACCAATTTTTTGTTGCGACTGTATAAACATTTGCACTTCTAAATGAAAGTTAATTTATATTGGTTCTGGAGGTCCTATACAATGCATTTTTAACAAAAAACCAACACTCACTATCATAATATGCCAAATTGCATTCAAGTGGAAAGTTCAGAGGCTGAAACTTTTATCTGAATGTATGAAAATACATTTGAAATAATTTTGAGTGTATATAACAAATCACTTGTTTAGACATAAATGCATTCGCAAAATTAGTTTGTTGAAGGAAATGAATTCACGGGAAAATGGCCATACCTCTTTTTTAGAGGGGAAAATCATGTTTATTCTTTATTGCCGCCAGATGTCACTAGATCAGCAGCTATCCTTAAAGGTTCTATTTCAGTGATGGATCAAAATATCAATTAAGAGTATTTAAAATCTGTTTTTACATTCTGAGTTTTAACACAAACATCGTGAAAACTGTAGCTCCTGCAAATAGCGTCAAAAGCGTCCAAAACATGATCCGATCTAACTTCGCCGTGACGTCAGGCCAAGTCATAGTAGTTTCATTATGTCTTTTTATCAGATCTATTTCGGAATCGAACACTTTGTTTTTCCTGCAACAAAAGCAACAACAAGCACATGTTAGCAGCTTCACTACATTGTCTGGAACAGGGGTTGTCCTGAAATGCAGTCGCAATTCGAAAGCGGTAAAACATACGGTTAAAACTCCAAAGCCAAGCAATGTGATTAAATAATATCCTAAATACGAACCTGAAGCTTTCGGTAGTTCCGAACTGACAATAGTCAAAAACACTGCAAACGATAAAAACACAGTCATAGAATATCCCATTTTTTCGCCACTATCCGCAGGGATAACAAAGGTAAATACATTTAATAATCCAAGTAAGATAACAGGAATAAGAATATTAAATATATAATATCCGGATTTACGTTCTATTGTTAGATAAAACGTGACTCTAGATTCAGTACCCTCCTTATCTTCTGTAGCAGATGTAGACTTGATCACCCATTCAAGTCCCTCTTCATATTCTTCTAAATTTACACCCCTAGACCCCAAGGTTACGTTTACATCTTCAATTCCATAGGACCAAACTACGAATTCCAAATTACATGACTGTTCGTCAAATGGAAAATACACTATGTTTATTGGACATTTTGATGCAAATATTTCAAAAGGCTGCCATAAAATCAAACCACTGATACCCAATATTTTAACTTGAACGAATGATGATCCTAATTCCGTTAATTTCGTAAATCCGTTCTTCAGAGTAATATCTGGCTTCCAGATGTTAGATTGTGATGTGTAAAGCTGCATGACACTCATTGGTTCTGTCCACGTTAAATATTCATCACTCCAGGAGATCCACAGGAAAGCAGTCGTTGTCAGTTTCCCTTCGACTTCGTCCAAATCATTTATTCCGACCAAAAACATGTCAAGATCTACTTGCATGGGTTTGGAATGATCTTTATTTGGCCTAACATTTTTCGAATAATTTGCAAATAAGCTGTTATAAAGAGCTATAGTTTCGTCACCAGTCTGACAAAAACAAGGCAAAGCCAAAAACATTACAAACAAACACCCTCTTATCGAGATCTCCATTTTCTATGTTCTAACTGGGTACCGATATGAAACAACGGGCTTAATATTGTGTTTAAGTAAAGGGGTCCATTCGGGTAAAACTGTTTGACAGGAAAAGATAAAAATATGAATAGAATAAGAACAAATTTTAACAAGCCAGAGAAAATGTTGACTGAAACAGAAAAAAAAGTTGTTCATACTACACAAGTTGTTGTGCAATACCTATCCTGTCAAAAACAAAAAATGCAGGAACAAAACACTACAGCGCCCCATTCTATACGTGCACAGTATTTGATATAAAAGCGAATTAGAACAAGTTTCTAATTACATGTGAGAAACTGATACTGTTGTTGTCTGTATTATGACCTAACTACAATATTTCAATCGACAATAGAAAACATATTGAACGATTTATGTAACAAAAGCATGCAATAAGCGTAATGTTAGGTTCATTAACTATGATTAGCTGTGAAGATTTGACGGAAAGATATAAAATTTGTCGATAAAACATTTAGAAGTAAATATTTTTTAAAATACACACACAAGTAAAAGAGGCTTTGCAGTCAGCTTGATACGACCGCTGGAGATGAAAAGGGTACATTTGACACAAAACGGCTGTTGACAGTATAATAAAATATCGCAACTTAAGACCCTTTGGATCAGATACGATAAGCGTTATAGATTAGAAATGTGAGAATACATCTGTCGATCACTGCCCTGCGTTTTCAGAATACTTTTGCAATAGAAATCCGTGTATCTTCATAATGCGGAGCTAAATTCTCTGTTGAACTTGACAAGGCTTAAGATAGCAGCCTGACTTTCTGCAGCCTATTTATACCAGCCAAAAGCTAGCAGCTCTTTTGCGAATATGTCTAAAAATTAAATATAAGTGCAAAATGATTAACTAAGCCAGCATCAAAATTGCTAGCATCCAGTTTTCGGGTAAGTATGGAAACTAAAAACTGAAATAATATTCGAACGGTAATAAAGTACTAACAAATAATTATTGGCGTATTTCTACATAATTAATTAGCGATACTACATGATAAGGATTATAATATGGTGGAATTATGTCAAATTGGGGTTTATGAAATCAATATAGACAATTTAAGGAAAATTGCAATAATCCCGTATACAAGTCACATAATACTGTTGCAATTACATATATTTACGACAGTCATTTTAGATCGTTTGTAAACAGCAAGTACAGTATTGAAAAATTATATTTCAGAAATGCAGGGGTTTCGAATGAGTCACCACTTAATCTGTACTCTTATACATCAAAATTTGTTTTGGTTTTTTGTTTGTTTTTGCATGTTTGTATTCTATTCTTTTTGTTTTTTTTTCTTATGTTTTTTGTCCGAAAAGTTGAATAATTACATGGCACGTTAGACGGAAGAACCTTGCATTTAAACACATGAAAAGCCAGGAAAGGCAATGTTAAAGACTTGCTGTTGTTCATCCCCAGAAAAGGGACGGTATTAGGTCAGAACACAGGACTTTATCTTCTACCTATTTGCGTTGTCCTCGAATATAGTTACTATTTTGTTCTTCATGTGTTTTTTTTTTATTTTTTTGAATTTCTGAAGTTTTTCTAAGGTAGTAAAGGCTTCACATTTATTGCTTAATTTATTTTTGATATTTAAGCAAATCTTGTATTAAAGCCAGGTAGAAGTGTATGAATTTCCTCCATGACTTTATCAACTTCGGTATCCTTATGTTGTGAACTGTCAGGGAGAAGGAACAGTTAGAAATTCCTGAATTTTGGGTATATTATTAGAAAGGGAATGGATTTTCTAAAGGAAGAGATTCTGAGATGTTAAATTGTTGAAATAACACATGTTAGACGACCCATAGGGACTTAACCGTGCATTTACCCACCTGAGAAATATGGAGATGTTAAAGGATTTTGTCCCTTTTTTCTGAAATGTGAGCGAAATACATTTACTCTATCAGTACTGATCATTGAGTGTAGAAATAATAATTTGTTAGTACTTTTTGAACGTTTGTATCTTATTTAAATTTTCGGTTTTCATTCTTACCAAAGATTGGCAGCTAGCAATTTGGCTGCTGGCTTTGAGATGGTTTATAATCTTATTCGTGTATTTGGTTTGTAGACACATCTTCATAAGTGTTAGCCTGGTTTGAATTTGGCCTAAGAAAGTTAAAACTTTATATTTGTTCTATAAGGATCATGAGAAGCCTTATATTCTTGGATGTATTCATTTTCTTTAAAGATAGAGAATCTTATGTCGTTTGATAAAACTCGGGTATCCATTTACCGTATCTCTCGGGCATGTAAGGCATAAAAATTACAATACAAATGATCCGAACTATAATTGGGTGATTACGATTTAAGGTAGATCGGCAGTCTTCCGCCATTTTGAATTTGTAATTTATACTGTTATGGTATTATCTGCTTTTTAATGCAAATATTTTTATTTCTTATATATCAATAAATATTATATCAGTGATGAAAATGATCACCATTCACTTAATTTAACATGTATTTATCTAATTGGATGATGTTTGGTAATCTGATCATTAAATTGTTTGGAAGAGGAGATTTGAAAAAGGGAGATAATCCGATAAAAATATTTTACATAGATATCACTATGAAAATTCACAATTTTCAAATTGCAAGGAAAACAAGTCGGTGACCCCTATTTTTTTCTTTATATTTTTTGAAAGTATGTTCAAATGCCTAACATACTAGTAAAATAGAAAGAAATCTATGGAATAGTTTTAAAGGAAACAACAAAATACCTGTTTTCCCCTATATGCTCATTAGAAATATTTGATTATTTTGATATCAGTAATTTCAAAAACAAACACGGTGATCCCCCTTTTTTTATTTCAATGCTAATATAATAAGGAAACATTCCTGAGAAAATAAAGAAAATCTATGGAAAAAAATTTTGGACTACCCATCGACTTTAAACTTAACCACCTATTTCAAAAAGACAATCTGTTTGCATAATAAACATAAAACAAGAATATATTACAGTACAGTACATTACAAGAAAGATAACGAAGTACTCGTAAATTGTGAGATATTGTAGAAAAAAATTCTCCATTTTGTCATAAATACAATAACAAAGTCGGTCAAGTTCGTTTTTTAAGCTCGCATTACCATCACTTGGAGTTCATTGTCGTCCTCAACTCATACTCAACTGTAACTACCCCGGCAACTGAAATCAAACTTAGTCACAATAGTCGTTGGATAGACTTCTTTAAAACTTGCATGTGTCCGGCAACCAAGATGACCGCCAACGGGGAATTTAGTCCTGATTGTGAGGCATTGGTTGACCATGGTTCTCGGTAACTACTCGTTAAACGATGCAAAATAAACCTCGTCGTATACAGAATGGGATGTCTTCATTTGTTGAAAAAGTGTACAAATGTAATACTTATTATCTTTTCTACCTATTAAATGTACTTGCATTATGGTGTTTATCATAAATATAATATTTCTAATACATGTACTAATTAGTGTATAGACACAAAATCGATTTTTTTTTTCTTTGCGGTTTTGTAAAGACAGTGTGTAAAGATTAATGTCTTTTGTTATTTAAAGAGATATGTGTTATCTTTTCAAATCTTTTCGACCATATCAAATAATCTACTAAAATACATATACCGAATTAACTATTGAGCTGTAAATGATTAAAAAATGAAAAAGTTTAAAAGTGAGTGAGATCCAAACCGTCAGTCTAAAAATAATTGATTGATTGATTGATTGAATAATGTTTAACGTCTACTGAGCAATATTCCAGCTATATCAAGACGAGAACAAGTTTGTTAATAAATAACCACTTTGGGGTATGGAAAGGGTCATGGGACGGGAAATTTTGACTGCCACTGGAAAAGTAGGGTGAAATCGAAAGGGACGGGGAATTTAGCCTTGTAGCCGATCACCTACGGACCACCCAAAAAGAGCTTGTAACAAGGGTTCTTTAACGTGCAGGAAGCGTTTAATTTCTTCCAACACGTGGACCTGAGTTTACATCCCATCCGAAAGATGGGTTGTGTGTTTATTAATCCCGCACAACCACGGAATGGGTCCTATTTCTATATCCCGGGGTTCCCTCGGGGTCAGCCCCGTTTAGGAGGGGTCATACCCCGCAAACCGGAGATACTAGGTCTTATTTCTATACCCTGGGGTTCCCTCGTGGGTCTAAAAATATGAATCCAGAGACAAAGGCTACATCGCAAACACAATCACACAGACAGCACACAAGTACGGCACAGAAAAAGGAAAAAAGGAAGCACACAAACAGATGAACAACATTAACCTAAAAATTTAAAACCAATGATGGGATCATGTGCACCGGTAGAGTAAGAATTTTGGACATCCGCCTTTTTGAACATTTCAAAGCCGTTAGAGGAAATATCAGTCTAAAGCTTTTAAAAGGAAAGATCTGTTGTCATCTGGGGGAACAGATCTCCCATAGCAGTCCAAAAGATCGTGATGTCGACCGTAAAATTTCTGCAATAGTGACTTCAAGTCATGGGTAACAAACATGATTTGTTTTAGAAGGCTTTTGTGAGAAACCGGACTCTATCAAGGAAGTCGCTTTATCGAAAACAGGCACTTGAGTAGTAGACGGGTTGAGACATATAAACTCCATAAGCCCGGCGCAAAAATAAAAATAAACATGAGCTATCGCCGAAAGGCAACTAGTCATATCTAACTCGTTGAACCCTGAATCAATACGGTTAGTGCTAATTTAAGTGTGTATGGACACAATATAGGTGTGGACACAGTACAAGTGTGGACACGATGCAAGTATAAACACAATTATTTAATCCTTAAGAAATAAACAGAATGAAGCTACCCACATGTCTGAAAATGCATAATAGAGTTTGGAATGACTATTCAAAGCTTGTGACAAAATGACGTAAATTTCAATATTATGACCAAATACAGTAAAAATTCCTTATTAAACAGGAAGTTGATATTGGAGAGCATAAAAACTCGCTCACAAGACACAACTCATGATAAAAAATTTCTGATGAATCCCTTCAAGGAAACCTGAGAATTTTGTGACGAAAATTTCACTATTATGACCAATACAGTAAACATTCAAAGTACGGTCAAACAGGAAATTGATATCTGTGAGCACTAGAAAAAGCATACGATGCACATCTAATTACAACAACGCAGAATACGAAATTTCAAACGAATCCCTTCATGGTGACAGGAGAATTTTGTAAAAGAAAATTTTACCATTATGATTGGAAGGGTATTTAACAAAATTTTGATAATTATTGTAGTTGTGGTCATTTACTACCTCTATAAGGTTTGAAAACTAAAATTAATCGTTTTGTTTTGTGTTGTATTCAGCGAAGACAGAGTATCCTGACAGCCTAGCAAAAAATTTTGAAGTATGTTTCATCCACTTTGTATAATGGAAATTCGACAATTTCTTTATTAGTGCACTGAATTACACTGATATTATATATGTAACAAAAATAAAAAAATTCCCAAGTTGCTTAATAAACAATAAATTTGTTATGTTGTAACATTTGTCAAGGAGTAACTTCTCATCAGCAGCATCAGAATCCTAATAATATGAAAAGACATAATCCAAAAGTAGTAAAACAAGATTTACCCATTACCAAAAATGTCGAAATACGAGGCAAACTCCAGTACCAAGGACACGGAATGAAGCCTCAGTATTTTAAGGGTTAGAATTTGATAGAAACGGTAATTTTCTATCAAGAATAACAAAACATAACTGGAAAATGACACAAAAGCCAAAATTCGCTGAGGAAAGAGCTATGCAAAAGAGAGATACTCCTAAAATTAAAAAAAAAGGCATGGCCATTTTCTCGTAAATTTATCTCATTCAGAGAACCATTTTTGCGAATACATCAAATCTTCTACATAACAGGTCATCTTTTATATACACTATCATAACAGAACCAATGTAAATGCATTTTCATACTTTGAGATAAAAGTTTCATCCACTGACCTTGCCATTTGAATGCAATTTGACAGATTTTTTCATTTTGTAGGTTTTTGCAAAAATTGGTTTGATAGCAACTCCAGAACTAAACTTAATGAACTGCCGTTTCGAAGAGAAAATGTTTATTACTCCCCTCCTAGGTCGTTGTCTCTTTGACACATTCCCCGTTTCCCTTCTTTTTTTTCTATTTTACACTAGCAACAAAAATAGTTTTGGTTCTTGGTGTCAGTCGAGTAGTCTTATCTTCACAAACACTGTAAAATGATTAAACGGAGACAAAATGCTATTTGTAGACATATTCAACTGCTTATATGTCAGAAAAAAGAGCAAAATGTGGCATATAAAAAAAATTCTTGGCATTACATGTCTTGGAGACTACACGATTTTCGACAATCATTGAGTATTATTTAAGAATTGCCAAAGACTGGAACAGAATGTACGGATTAATAGATATACTTCCTATCTAAAATTAAGATATTGCTTGTCGGTTTTTGGTTTACTGGCTACTAGGTTTTTGAATACCCTTGGGGACTAAAATTCCACCACCATGCAGTGGAATTGACGCAGTGGTAATAAATGACAAAATACCGAAGTCACTGTGAATTCAGATTTTGCATATGTACAAGACATAATCCCGAAAGTGAAGTTGCTCGATACAAATGACCAATTTGACAACGTATGCCTCTAGTGTCGGTCAAAGAGTAAGCAAATCAAAGGAAATTGTTTGTACCAAATCACCACTTGTGATAATTAATGTCGGTATTAAAGCAGATTCTTACTTTTTATAATTCAAATGTTAGGTAAGTTTTATTTAACATTGGAGTTACATGTCTTCACCTAATGAAAGTAAGCTCTTTACGAGTTAATAAAACTAACGGTGAGATTAACGACTTGGCTGTTATGAACTGTTCGCATGGTGGCAAGACTTATGAGAACAGACCGAAGTTCCAAGCTTAAAATCGTTGTTATCTTCGATTTAGGGTAAATGCCTTGAAACCTTGACGAATGCGGGACAGTGGTGCCACGGTCAGCAATTGTGACCGTATTCAGATACATACCAAATTACCAATATATTCCGTGAAAATGATCTATTAAAGACAAAGTGGCATTGAAGATGAAAACCAATAAAAAAGTCGTGCTACAACATTGTTGTGTGCATTTTAACAATAAGGTAAATACAAATGAGACAAAGTCTCTACAAATACACGGTAAAACTAATCAATTGAACAACGCTTTTATTGGTGTTCTTCAGCTTGAAATTTCCATGGGGTCTTTAACAAAGAGCTATTCTCGTACTTCATAGTAAGTTCAAGACGGCCCCTAGCTACCGGTTTGAGTGGAATCCATTGCTAGATATCGAGCAACACTACATCCATATCTTTTTACCCAATGATTCATGGATGCGGGAACTTAAATCGCTGTCATCCATTGCCCGACAAAAAGTCTAATTGAAGACGATCGCAAACATTAAAGCAACGACAGGGTATTTATTGAGCCAACAGTAAGAAAACTCACTTTCTTAAAACCTGTACGGCAATTTTTGTTGAATCATATAATAAGATGGAGAAGTATCCTATCCCGAACAGGTAGACACCTCATTTTTTTCGTATTTTCACTCAGTTGACTTCGTTTTGCGTGTAGTTATGTTACGGTCAGAAACAAAATATTATGGGGAGTTTCCACATCAAGCTTCAGGAACCCACGATCACACATCAGTTTGTATTTTATGTCCAAACAGAGAGCCTTGATTGTATTGAAAAATCGGAGCGAAATTTGATGTTTGATCCTTTACATCGAGTCAATCCACCTTACATAACAAAAGTGGGTGTTTGTAGCAACCACACTCAGAGACTATAATTTTAAGATTTGTCGAAACATTTCAGTATACGGCCGTGTCAGCACCTAATGTTTACATTTTTTTCTTCCTGATTACGGTTGAGTCATTGTATGGTCGGGTCCTAATTCACAACTTCAATAAGAAATGTGCATTACGTTGAATCATTTAGTCAATATTACCTCATTTGGTCAATATTGTCTATGCTATTGTTGCATACCAGTAGCAGTTTCAAAGACGTTCAATAGATGTGTGCCATTATATCATCAAAAGACCGACCTTTCAACTTATAAGGAGAGCTTGCTTGTATTTTCTAAATATTTTGATCATGAATTTCCAGAAAAAAACACAAGGCTTTCAAAAATTTACTAAATTTGATCACCACGAAAAGAGTGTTTTCATACCAGAACAGAACACCAAGCATTCTACACGTATACATCTACGGGATATTTCTTCTTAAATCTATACTGCGAGGCGCATGTGGGTGAAAAAAAATTGTGCATGAATATGAACAAGTGATAGTTTTACATCTCTTTTTTAAATATTGTTTAACTATTGAAGAAAGAAGGTAGAATTTAGTTAATTGTAGATGATTGGTTGCAGTCCAGACTAAGCCGATGGTAGGTCTGAACTGAGAGCAACGTCGGATAGTAAACCGTTCCGGAGCACCTTGAGACACTACTGTTTTTGAGGGGCTCATAACGTTAGTGCTTTATTTTTTGTGACGTTTGTATGTTTTGTTAGTTTCGTCTTCGTCATTTCTACCTCTGTCTGTACGTGATCCTTATATTGACATTTTACTTTAGATTTATAATTTTGTTCGGTATTTATAATACAATTAATTCAAATTCTTATTATGCGTTGAAAGAAGAATGAGGGGAAGTAATTTGGTTAATATGGCAGCATTAATTATTGATGGAATGAGGTACAGTTGATTTGACAGGTTATATTAACCAAGTTTTTTTTTAACAATGTTAGTGAAGAGAATCGTCTGTACTGATGTAATGTTGCTAAAATATTTGGAAAACGCTGTATTGGTGTACTCTGTACCTAGTTGCCCTTTTATCCATGTGATTTTTTCTACATACATTTGTTGTCAAGGATCCTTAACTATGTTACAGTATTCTAATACGGGTATTTTGAGTCTTGTTCACTCCGGAAACATTTTTTTGTATTATACGAAAAAAAAATCAATACATCAATACCTTGAGAGGGAATCACTTAATAATGAACATTGTGTTGAGCTAAGGGTGATTTATATTCCATCTATTTGTAGCACTTCAGGTTAGTTATGCTTCGTCAATTTAAATTTAGTTCGTTAATTGTCATGTAGGACAAATTATAAGTGCACTTCAAATTCATAAATAGTTTGTTTTTGTGTGATAAATATCTTAATACCAATAGTTAGGAATCCAGTTATCCGTCTTTCTTTTATTTCAGGGTATCGATTCCGCCTTCAATTACACGGGAACGCCTATCTTGAAAGTCCAATATTGAGGTCTTACATAAGTCTAATACATTTCTATATGCTAGTTCTTTGGTCTTGATATTGTCGGTTCTTTTGACAAATCTAAGTGTGTTATTGGCCTTGTTTAAGATGTTATTTATGTGACTATTCCAAAATTAATGTTTGCTAATTGTGAGCTCGTCCGTGCGAGACCTACAAAGATAGTCAAGGACGTTAAACACCTCCCAGTTAGTTAATTGTGAGACCAAAATGTTTTATTTTTTCTGCTGATTTGAGAATTTTATTTTGGAGAGTACTTAGACCGAGTTATCTGTCGTTTACAAAGCTTATTTTATCATCCTATGTTTATCTTTAACTGGTCTGACTTTCTATTTGTATTTTTCACATTGCTTTGAGATGACAGAACAATCTCTTTTAAATTCGTGAGATCACTTCCAATTTGGATGCAGTGGAATTTCGGCTGTGTGTCGCCTGTGCGTGTATAAAAACACCTACCGGAAGAAATCGGAACTATTTTCCTTCAATTTTAACAAAGTTTCAAATGCCGTAAATATGATATATCCCTTCCATGGCTCCATTCAAAGTTCAAGCGTATCTCTTCTCATTGACCTTGCGCCATTTTGAATATTGAAATTGTCACGTGATAAAATTAAGTTCAAAATCGTACACAGAAAAAACTTGTATTTCTTACCAAACCTTCTCCGGTTAAATACGCGGAACTTAAAACAAAATACCCAATTTTACTTTTATAACGTGACAATTTCAACATTCAAAATGGCATATACATGTATATAATATATTCTCTGTTATTATAATACAATCAACTATAATACCTTTTTCAAATCTTTGCTAGAAATTTTGTGGACTTGTCAGTTATTGGAATAATATTAAACAAAGGACACTAAAATCAGGATCAAATATTTCGCTTTTCATCTATGTTAAATATGAAAAAGAAAGGAAACGGGGTAAGTGTGAAGGAGACAACATCCCACATCCCGGTTAAAACAACCCAAAACAAAGCATCTAGGGGTCACCGTACGGTCTTCAACACAGTGAGGAACCTCACACCATATAACAAACCCTAAATGGCCAAAAAAGGGTAAAACAGTGAATTAATCAATGGAAACAAACCACATCCAAAAACCCGAATATCAAGCCAATCACCAACATATTCCTGACAGGCGCAAAAATTGCAGTTCGGGTTCTACATAGTTCTGCTTAACAAGTTGGATTTAAATACAAATACGACTAGTATATAACGTCTTCGTTGAAAAGATAGACAGTTCAAATTCCAAATGAGGGGCTTTGGTGTTCTGTTCAAGTTGAAAAGTCGAGTAAAATCATAGTTTCTGTGTGTGCTGGTCAAATTGTTTGGTACACAAATAAGCTATAAATACCCACTTTTGTTGGGTAAAATTAAATCAAACATAAAAAATTCGCTTCGATTTTTCACAGCACTCAGACTTCTCTCTTTTTTGACATTAAGTACAAATTAATGTGTGAACGTGGGTCCATAACGCTTGATGTGATGCCTCCCCATATTTTATTTCTGTACCGTAACATAACTTCAAAACTACAAAACGAAGTCAATTGAGTGAAATTGGGGAAAAAAATAAATGTCTACCTGTTCGGTATAGGATGCGCCGACATCTTATTGTGACTCAACAAAAATTGCCGTACAGGTTACAAGACAGTGAAATTTCGCATAATAAAATCATGAGACGTGGTCGCAATGAACCGGTCTTCAGAATAACAATTTAAAATTAACTTAAAAAAATAAAATAAAAAAATAAGAAGTAACAAGTGTAGATCGTATTGCAACCCCCTACCTGTGGGATAGTTCTTTGCTATACCAGCAAAAATAAGTCGAAGGCACACAATCTGTCAAAATCGGTGAACCAGAATAAAGCTTGATCCTGATCTGTAACTCCTGTTGGTAGACTCATATAGCAAATGCTAATTTAATATCTGGAACAGTTTAGAGAAAAGTCCAGGAATCTTACATTTAACACAATTTTCTAAGTCCAAGGTCCATAACTCCATAAAATATCAATACATCAGAACAAAACACATACTTAATCTTTAAAATATTGTGGTTGACTCACATAGCAAATATAAGCTTAATATCTGGAACTGTTTAGAAAAAAATTCCGGAAAACCTATATTTTATCAAAATTTTCCAAGTCCAAAGCACATAACTCCGTCAAAAATCAATGGACCAGAACCAAACTCAAACTTGACCTGTAACCTATAGCGGTAGACTCACATAGCAAATATAAGCTTAATATCTTGAACGGTTTAAAAAAAGTCCGAAAAAACCTATATTTTACCAAAATTTTCCAAGTCCAAGGCATATAACTCCGTCAAAAATCAATGGACCGAAACCAAACTGGAACTTGATCTGTTACCTGTAGTGGTTGACTATTATAGCAAATATTAGCTTAATGTCTGGAACGATTTAGAAAAAAAGTCCGAAAAACCTGTTATTTACCTAAATTTTCTGAGTCAAAGGCCCATAACTCCGCCCAGAATCAATGAACCGGAACTTAATCGAACTTGATCTGTAACTCATGGTGGTAGACTTACATCCCAAATATTTACTAAATATATTTTACCTAGTATGGAAAAATAGTCTGTGACGGACAGAGGGAGTGAAAACCTAAAGTCCCCTTCGGCGAAGCCGGCAGGGGACTAAAAATAAAAAAAGTCAAACCTTTTTTAAAGTATGATCGCGCATCTATATGAAATTCTCTCTAAAACAATTTCAAGGTATATTACTTCTAAATGCCGGCTTAAGATTTTTTTGTGAGCAAAAACATTTGTAAGCAACCCATTAAGGAAAATGCCTATACTTTGCAAGCATTTTTACCACAATTTATTCATCTGTTATTAATATTTGTCTGATTGTTATTACATTAAAACATTGAGAAAAACAATCGTAATAAAACGCTTAATACATGTACTGATTATAAAACGAACTGAATTGTTTGTGACGAAAAACACAGACGGTCAACGAACAATTTTCAACACCGGTTTTGAAGTCGCAACATCAATATCTATTTGGAAACCAAATTTCATTGAAATCGGACAATGTTGAATTTTCCCGCCTTTTTGGATGGCCATTTTGAAAACGGCAGTCAACGAACAATTTTCTTTCAACACCGGTTTTGAAGTCGCAACATCAATATCTATTTGGAAACCAAATTTCATTGAAATCGGACAATGTTGAATTTTGCGCCTTTTTTAGGGCAGCCATTTTGAAAATGGCGGTCAAGGAACAATTTTCAACATCAGTTTAGAAGTCGCCACAGCATGGCAAACATTTCATCAGTTTACTCTTGACCTTTATCTTCTATAGTTTTAGAAATAAAAGATGAAAAATACGAAAATTAAAAAAATTCGGTGAAAAAAGGGCAATAACTCCTACAAGGGTTTATGGATTTTCTTCAAAATTTCGAGGTGGGTAGACCTTGATATGCTGAACATTTTTGCGATTTACACTTGACCTCTATCTGTTACACTTTTTGAAATAAAAAATAAAAAAATGCAAAAATTTTGAAAATTTAACGGAGAAAGGGCTATAACTCCGAGATGGGTTTTCAGATTTTCTTCAAAATTGCAGGGCAGGTAGATCTTGCCATGCTGATCATTTTTAACCCCAAGTCAGATTTTTGATATCTTTAACGGTTTTCGAGTTATTGGCCAAAAACTGCAATTTACCCCTATGTTCTATTTTTAGCAACGGCGGCAATGTTGTTTGACCTACGCATAATCGAACATAATTTCGAGAAGCCATACTCTGGTGATGATTCAGGCCAAGTTTGGTTACATTTGGCCCAGTGGTTTCAGAGGAGAAGATTTTTGAAATTGTTGACAGACGGACGACGGACGCATAGTGATGGCAAAAGCTCACATGGGCTTTTAGGCCAGGTGAGCTAAAAAGGTATAAAAACTGGAGTAACTGTGGCCTAGTGGGCCACGGATACCCCCGTCCCCTCTCTTCTTGATTTTAATCTGGAACAAATGAATTATTGGAAAACAAAATACAAAGTGCACATCTATAATATGTAATTTAGGTCCTGCGTAAGCTTCATGAAGTTCTGATTAGTGGTCAAGGAGAAGTGGATACCATATACACCATATGGTTTGCATTGAGGTAAAATAGCTAAAATAACAAAGTCCAAAACAATCTAAAATCTGGAAAAAAGGGAATTATTGGAAAACAAAAAGCATAGTGCACATCTACAATATGCAATTAAGCTCCTGCATAAGTTTCATGAAATTCTGATCAGTAGTTTAGGAGGAGTAGAGGATACCATATGGTCACCATATGGTTTGTATTGAGCTAAAATGACAAAGTTCAAAACATGTCAAAAATCTGAAAAAAGGAATTATTGGAAAACAAAAGGCATAGTGCACATCTACAATATGTACTTAAGCTCCTGCAAAAGTTTCATGAAATTCTGATCAGTGGTTAAGGAGGAGTAGTGGATATCATGTGGTCATCATATGGTTTGCATTGAGCTGAAATGACGAAGTCCAAAACATGTCAAAATCTGGAAAAAAGGAATTATTGGAAAACAAAAAGCATAGTGCACATTTACTATATGTAATTAAGCTCCTGCATAAGTATCATGAAATTCAAATCAGTGGTTTAGGAGGAGTAATGGATACCAGCTGTTGGTTACAAAAAGACGGATGGACGGACTGACGGAAGTACGGACGGACGGACACCATGTTCTATAAACCTCCCGCAAAGTGGGGGGTATAATAAACATTTCGCCAGACAATGATTCAGGTGTTTATTTCATCCACATCATTGCACTATTTCTAGAAACCGACATGAGACATGATTGGCCAATCACCAACTGAGAACAAGTCTATCCACATGTTGCCTGTTTTGTCGATAACACATCGATCAACAGACGTTTAAATTTGCTAAAAATTAGAGAAAACTAATTGGACTCTTTTACTCAAGCATATATATACCATACTAGGTCACCAGCAGACTAAATAACAGACGCAAATTTGTGATTGAACATAAGCTGATTCAGTTAAAAAGAAAGGGATACAAAGAAAATTCCAAATACTGTATGACAAAAAATTGATCAAAACTTGAATTCTAATTACTTCATTGAAGATTGATAATTCCTACAGTGATTTATGAAATCCAAGATTGTACTTTGCTTAAGCTTTGTACAAAACATGAAGTTGTATTATGACCACCTGCCAGGTATTGGAAGCTGTTATATATTACTTGTGACATTTATCTAGGAGAGGCATGGCCTCATACTGAGTTGATATTTTAACCAACGGTGCTGTTGTCACAGTGACAAAATGAAAAAGCGTCACCAATATCAGTCTTTTACTATAATATATCCATGTGTTATACACATGTACAAAGGTGTAAAAGAATACTACTAAAGGAAAGTCTTAAAAATATGGGTTCTACAATCTCGAAAAAAGAATCCTGGGAACTTTCCTTCAAATTATTTACTGAAATCTACAAAAACAATTGGACAGAAGCTAGACGTGTTATTATTGAAGGGGCAGATGTCAACAGTGTAAACTTCACCGGAAGAACACCTTTAATGGAAGCCTGTATTTCAGGTACTGAGGAGGAAGAAAGGATTAACTTTGTTACTTTTCTTTTAGATAACGGCGCATCGGTAGAACGGTGCGATATTTACGGACAGACAGCTCGTTGTTATGCAGAGAGAATGAGTCTGAAATCAATGGCATTGAAGCTTAAACGGAAGGAGAACAGAACTAGTATTATCGAGAAGAGAGGTAAGTAAAAAAGTAATAAACAATGAAATGCACGTCAGACAAAGTCTCTACAAATAAATTGTTTTCAATGGAACATTGCTTTAATTGTTATTTTTTATGACAAAGTCACATAAGGCCTTAAATTAGGCCTGTTGGGTTTCCTCGCCGTTCATTGAAGATCTTATGGTGCCTTTGAGTTGTTATTACTCCCCTTTGGGTCGTTGTCTCTTTGACACATTCCGTTTCCCTTCTTTTTTCACTACAATGAGTCTTGCTCATACCTCTTTGTAATTTCAAGACGACCCCCTAGCAGTAGTTTGAGTGGAGTTCATTGCATGACTTCGAACAAAGCTACCTCTCTATCAATGACAGTGTAATCATTTTGGAAATTGTATCAAGAACAAGTACATGTAAACTGAAGATTATAGATATCATACGTGTCTTGAAACTGAAATGTTTTTATAGACTCCACAGTCAAAAGACATAAATAAACAATGAAAGGATATTTCTCTAATGATATTTCAAGTTTAAACCGGTTTTGACCCGTTAGATAAATTGTCTTTATTCAACGTATGTTGAATAATGCCCCGTGCTATTTCCCGCCAAATATATTCGGAATACAATTCTCCGTGTTTTTTATTGATCATTAGAGAAAAAGATTACACCACTTTATCCCGATTATTACCATATTTTATCCACTCTCGATAGTAAAATTTAAAAATTTTAAAATGCTCGGCAAGCCTCGCAATTAAAATTTTAAAATTTAACTATCTCTAGTGGATAAAATATGGTAATGAACGGGATTTTGTGGTGTAATCTATATTTATTAAATGCACATGAGTCTCTATATTTATTAAATGCACATGAGTCTCTATATTTATTAAATGCACATGAGTCTCTACAAATAGACTGTAAAACAAGCGGTATAACAAAGCTTTTATTATTGATTGTTCTTCATCTTTAAGTCACCATGAGGCTTTCAAGAAGGAGCTTTGTCCGTACCTTAATCAGAGTAAGTTTGTATTAATTGAATAAGTAATAGAGATAATAAATTAGCATCGTCATTGTGAATAAATATTAACAAAATAACGAAGTCACTATAAACTTGGTTGTCGCATATGGTCATTTTAACTATTAAGAGTGTCTGTTTAATGCAGATGAACCAATATATTTTGAAGACTATTAATCGAAAGATGTATAATGCTGATAGAGAACTTATAACTGATAAGATCTAAACAGAAGGATAAAAATTAGCGTCGGACAGAGCTTTGCACAAAGGAGATAATCCTTAATTTGATTTTTTTTTCAAATTAGTGCAAGTTTCCCTGATAACATCGGTATATTCATCTAACAAAATGCCTTCTCTTGTTTTTCTTCAATATTGTATAAACAGTAAAAAATTGTACTTACATGTTTCATGTTTGAATATTGTTGCATGTTATCAAATATTTCGATTTTGTTTTCAGAAGATAGAAAAATAAGAAGGAGTCTGTGTTCTCGGTCTTCAATCTGGTAGTGGTACAGAATCTAATACTATGACTGCTAGAAGTTTGTAAAACAAGATTTTAGTACAACTAGAGATATTATGTACAAATAGTTTGTCATTTAAGCTTTTTATGCCCCCGCGGCGATACGTCGGGGGCATATTGTTTTACCCTCGTCCGTCCGTCCGTCCGTCCGAGGGGGGTACATAGTTTGTCCGCGCAACTCCTCCTACAGTTTTAATTCTAGGAAGTTTTTATTTCGCAGATCATTTGTACCTATATTGAAGATGTGCATGTGGTAAGGATTTTCATTTTGTTTTTTTTTTGTCAAAAATATACATTGTTGAACTGGTCATTGTGATAGAGGGTACATAGTTTGTCCGCGCAACTCCTTCTACAGTTTTGATGCTAGGAAGTTTTTATTTTGCAGATCTTTCGTACCTATATTGAAGATGTGCATGTGGTAAGGATTTTGATTTTGGTGCATTTTTGTCAAAAATATACATTCTTGAACTTGGTCCTTTTTTAGTGATTTTGTGATAGAGGATATATATTTGTCCGCGCAACTCCTCCTACAGTTTTAATGCGAGGAAGTTTTTATTTTGCAGATCATTTGTACCTATATTGAAGATGTGCATGTGGGAAGGATTTTGATTTTGATGCATTTTTGAAAAAAATACACATTGTTGAACTTAGTCATTTATTGGATGAATTATTAATACAGGGTACACAGATTGTCCGAACAACTCCTCCTAGAGTTTTTAGACTAGGAAGCTTTAATGTTGCAGTTCATTAGTACCTATATTGAAGATGTGCATGTGGTATGTATTTTGATTTCGGTTCATTTTTTTTTCAAAAATATACATTGCTCAACTTATAATTGTTTGGTGATTTAGTAATAGAGGGTACATACCGGTAGTTAATCTGTGCAACCTAGAATAACATGTGTTTAGCGGGGGCATCATACGTGTCTTACAGACACAAATATTACTAGAAAATCCCAATTTGATTCAACCTTGCGCGGGGGCATGTCATCCTCTAGTTTTCACTTTGTTTTATATAGATTTTTGTGTTCAATCTATTTAAGAATGTTCTTGTTTTATTGTTTATTTGGTTGTAACGCACTTTCAGCAGTACTTCAGATATATCATGTCAGCAAGTTTAAGTGGTGGAGTAATCCAGAGTACCCGTGAAGAAACGTCGGCTTTAGGCAATTATCTGACATACCATATCACATAGGGTTGCAAGTCGAGTGCACCCTTTTTATTGGTGTACAAAGCAGGTACGAACTTGTTACACAGAGGTAATAGGTTACAGTGATTGTACAGGTAACTTAACTAATCAATTCGGCCACCAAGACCCCTATAAATAGTTGTGCGTGTACATCAATGTTTTATTGTAGTCATGCATTAAATTCTTAAAATTAAACAAACGAAATATTTCATCTGTTTCAAATGACAAAAAAGTCATTTCGATATATTTATTTGTAATAAACAAAACAACGGCAGAAGAATACCGAAGGGACAAAGTCCAGAGACAATGCAAAAGCAAGAACACCAGAAGACGGAAGACCAAAGACACCACATGCCCAAAAAAACACACGAATATTACATATACAACACAAAAAATCTAAAGCACTAACAGTGTGAACTCTTAAAAAAAAGAAAGAAAAAGAAACATCAGGTGCTCCTGAAGGGTAAGCATGTCCTGCTCTGTATTCAGCACCCGTCACACTGTCAGTGGGACAATCCAAACGAAAGGACATGATTTGAATTTACATAGAAAAAAATTCGTAGAAATATATGGAAATATTAAGCAAGTGGAACAACGCTATTGTTGTTTTTCTTCGTCTGGAGTTTTTATGATGACTTCAGCATTACGCCAATACTCATACCTCATAGTAAACTCAAGGAGGCTATTTTACAATGAATAATATTGACCGTTTTATTTTGTTTCAAAATACTAAGGTATGCAATATTCATTGTTCTTTGTAATGTTATAAAATACAAATTTGATAGGAAATACAAACTAAATAGCTATTTTGAATATTAAATATCAAGCGACAATACTGCGTGTCCATATTAAAAGTCTTGTGTGAGCGTATACTCAGAATACATGTTGTTCTAGTAATATATCTGTTTTAAATCCAAGCTATATATACATTTGAAATAGAAAATATGTAATCTCTGATTTAAACAATAAATCTGACAGGTTCTCGCATTGATATCGCGTCCCATAACAATGTTCATGAATGATGAAAATAATGAAATTTTCAAATTTATTCAATTTTTAATTTGGTTCTGTGTGTAAGCGTACTTTCTTTCCGGCGTGCAGAATTTCCGGGTATATAAACTAGAGGCTCACATGAGCCTGTATCGCTCACCTGGTCACTGGTTTTATTTATTGTCACCTATAGACCACCCATTCATACTATAAATCAGTTCAGCAGATGTTACATTTTCATTCTTGGATGAGGTACAAACTAAAAATCACTAACTTTGAAAGGGATCATCCAAAGACAATTGTAACCAAAGTTGGTTCCAATTGGCTCAGTAGGTTCAGAGGAGAACATTTGAATGCATTTCCCATAGAGTCCCTATGTTAAACTATGTTCCACGCTGGTGGCCATCTTGGATGAGGTAAGAACGTTTAAATCACAAACTTTAAAGGGGACCACCCAAGGACTATTGTGACCAAGTTTGGTTCAATTTGGCTTGGTAGTCTCAGAGGAGAAGAACTTTGGATGCATTTCCCATAGGGTCCATGTGTTAAACTATGTTCCCTGCTGGCGGCCATCTTGAATGAGGTATGAACATAAAAATCACAAACTTTGAAGGAAAACATCTAAAGACTATTGTAACCAAGTTTGGTCCAATTGGCTCAGTGGGTTGAGAGGAGAAGCCATTTGAATGCATTTCCCATAGGGTCCCTATGTTAAACTGTGCTCCACGCTGGCAGCCATCTTGGATGAGGTACAAACGCAAAAATGACAAACTTTAAAGGGGACCACCCAAGGACTATTGTGACAAAATTTGGTCCCCACTGGCTCAGTGGTTTCAGAGGAAATGATCTTTGAATGCATTTCCCATAGGGTCCTATGTTAAACTATCTCTATCTTCCCCGCTGGTGGCCATCTTGGATGAGATGCGAACCTGCTGGACATATGTAGAAATTGTAGTTCTGGAAAACCTCAACACTTGAAACAAAAGTAAAAACGTTCAAAAATTGTGAAAATTCTAAGAAAAAGCGACAAAAACTCCTATGTGGGTTGTCAGATTTTCTTCAAAATTGCAGGACATGTAGATCTTACTATGCTGATCATTTTTGTTAAACAAACTTCACTTCTATCTTCTACCAATTTCAATATATAAGACAAGAAGTAACAAAAAATTGAAAATTTTACGAAAAAGGGGCAATAACTCCAAGACGGGTAAACGGATATTCTCCAAAATTGCAGGGCAGGTAGATCTCATCATGCTGAACTTTTTACCCCAGTCATAATTTCGATATCTGTAATGGTTTTCGAGTAATTTACAAAAAACAGCAATTTACCCCTATGTTCTATTTTTAGTAAAATGTTGTTTGGTCTACGGTTATAAAAAACACAAACTTGAAAGAGCATACCCTGGTGATGATTCAGGCCAAGTTTGGTTAGTATTGGCTCAGTAGTTTCAGAGGAGAAGATCTTTGAATAAAAGTTAACGGACGGACGGACGACGGACGCCAAGTGATGGCAAAAGCCTTTGGCCAGGTGAGCTAATAACCTATTGTATTTCTACTTTGATGTTTATTCCATCACGGTCAGTTCTCCATTGTGATTGGTCAATTAGATGTTGTGGATATTATATCCTAGTGCATTTTATCCAAAAAGAAGGAATACACTGCCGGATTGAATCCACTGTTACATTTCTCTATTAGGGTCAAGTTGCTTTGATCGGCAGTGTATACCAACCATTAAACAAGCTAAAAACTTTTATAGTGTTGTGGTGAAAAAAAAAGTCGTAGAAAGAGCAAAGGGCGGTCTGGTACTATCATACTGAGGCCATGGATTAGGCGTACATGAGTCTTTCCTAATTTAAAGCCGATCTCTCTAAATCTTAATATTTTAATCCCGATAAAGACAAGATCAAAACTCAAGCAAACTCGACGATTACTCGGATCATTTACGACCAGGTCTAGTAAACCGAACATTAATCGGGCTCAATGTTACATAGTCTATGTACGGAAGCATGGAGAGGATACGTGTAATTTTTTTTCTATCTCGTGGCCACGACATACTAAGTCGTGGCCACGAGATAAGTGTGTCGTGGCCACGAGATAGCTATGTCGTTGCCACGAGATACTAACTCGTTCCCACGACATACTAAGTCGTTCCCACGACATGCTTAGTCGTGGCCACGAGATAGCTATGCCATGGCCACGAGATACTATTTCGTTCCCATGACATACTAACTCGTGGTGACGAGATACTAACTCGTTCCCACGACATACTAAGTCGTGGCCACGAAATAGCTATGAGTATGAGCAAAGCCCGTTGTTGAAGTTTTCTAAGTGTATAAGTATCTCAAGGCCACGACCTAGTATGTCGTGGGAACGAGTTAGTATCTCGTTACCACGACTTAGTATATCGTGGGAACGAGATATTATCTCGTGGCCACGTCATAGCTATCTCGTGGCCACGTCATAGCTATCTCGTGGCCAAGACTTAGTAAATCATGGGAACGAGATAGTATCTCGTGGGAACGAGATAGCTATCTCGTGGCCACGACTTAGTATTTCGTGGGAACGAGATAGTATCTCGTGGCCACGACATGGCTATCTCGTGGCCACGAATTAGTATGTCGTGGGAACGAGTTAGTATCTCGTTGCAACGACATAGCTATGTCGTGGCCACGACTTAGTATGTCGTGGCCACGAGATAGAAAAAAAAATCACATGTCCCCTCCATGCTTCCGTATCTATGTAATGTGAACTTTGAGTATGAAACAAGTCCTACGTGAATTGTAAGCAAATCGAAAATTGTCGAGTATTAGTATGTAATGTGAACTTGGAGTACGAAACAAGTCCTACGTGAATTGTAAGCAAATCGAAAATTGTCGAGTATTAGGCGTGTTTAATCGGATACCGGTAAATTGGGCATTAATGTTATAATTTTACACTGCCGATCAAAGCAACTCGACCGAACTCGAATAAATATTCATGAATATACATCGGTCGGGACACTGACCTTGAATGCTCGTGTTCGGTCTACTAACCAAATCGGTTCGATCTTACTTACTCTGCTGAACTCGTGCTTTGTTCCGGAATATTTTTGACATGTCAAAAAATATCGTGAAGGGATCGTGTGAATTATATGTCAAAAACAGGTCGGGGTTTGATCGAGGTAGCCGTGAAGAGGTCGAAAAGGGATCGGTTTTGGTCGAGTTTCAAAATTATACCCGACTTAACTTATTCGCTTCTCGATTTATGCAGAGTCGCTTCCAGATAAACTCGATCATTATTCGACTAACACGATTCTTTTTTCTATACAAGATTTTCTCGACATAACCCGATTTTTCCCCAACCTGTATTCGACTTCTACACGACCACTCTAGACCTTTACTCGATTGAACACGACAACATGTCATCTTTTCACAATAAAACAACATGAGGCTTTCATGAGCCTCAGTGACTTACTAGGACCTTATTTCAGTTTTTAAAGAAGCCATCCAATCACTACTGTGATAAAGTCTGGCTGATGATAATCTTTGGTATGATGTGAATCTGCGGGATACTTTCCCAAGTTGGGATCAGCCAAGAATTATTGGTTTCAATTTTAACAATTAGTAAAGTAGTTTCAGAGTAGAAAATATTTTAATGCATATCTAAGTAGGGTCGAATATTAAATTATGCTCCTCGTTGTCGACCATCTTCGATTGTATGCAGCCGGTACTGATTTGACCAACTTTGGCTGCAGTTAGTCCAGTGGAAATTCTTCTGATACGATATTAAACTTTGCCCGCCTTTGGCAGTTATCTTGTACAAGCTGACGATATGGCAGACACTATTTTGAAAAGGGACCATCCGTTGGCAATCGAAACAAGTTTGGTCTAATTGGCTTAGGGGTTTCAGAGGTTACGTTTGAAGCAGACATGACGTTTTTTTTTACATTGAACCAATCGATGTTTATCATGACTAGGCTGTTTCTGATCAGAATATATTTGTTTGCAAAGTTCATGGACAACGGACACAAAACAACCTTGCTATATCAGAATTGTAGAAAAGAATATCAGATTATGCATGCTACTAGTAGAATTAAAGGACGACATGCAGAGGCTTAAATTCAATCGACCAGCTATGCTGACAAGATTTGAATTTGAATCCAAGATATACCATATACACACTTCAGAAACAGATATATAAACTAAATACATGAATTAAAGTTTCTTCGGAGCAGGTTGGTACTTTTATCACAAGATATGATTCAAGCTAAAGTGCATCAGAAAATGCACTCTGGTTCTTCCCAAAGATTTCTATTCTCATTTGTGAAATAGAAACATTGTAACGGTCCGTCAAATCGTGTTGACGACCGTAAAAGTTTTATAGTGACAATTGCAACAGTGACTGAACATACCATTTCATTCCATTTCATTATTTTCTGTAACAACAGAAGTTAAGAGAACAAATCATAAGCTGAACCAACAACAGAATCTAATTGCAAAAATGTCACTGTTACTAAAAAGAGATCAAGGTAAAAAATTGTTCATTTTAGAAATATCATACATCAAAAGTTTTATTTCTTTAAAAGTTATAGTTCAAGTTCATAATCATGAACGTACAGACTTTGATTTGCAAATAAGATAACATAATCAAATGGAACACAAAGTGACAAAAATATAAGTTATTAATTACAAAATCCACAAGCTATTGACGTCATGGCTAAAATATTTTGATGTTGCTAGCTTTATAAAAATGTTTGCCAACGAAAAATTCCAATATTATGTTTAGAATCATGCATGTAGGTTTAAGCTTTGATAATTTTTTTTGAGATGTTCTTTCATTCTTTGGATAGATATGTATTTACCCTTTGCTGTAATTGATTTTTCAAACCTAATACAACGTTCGAGCCTGTCATGTCTTCTTGTTTATCGCAACTTTGGATTTTAGTTGTTATACAACGTGTGGGGCTTTAGATGTGAACATGTTTTTCACATCCAACACAAGGTCTTCTAATCGATTGTTAGATCTTCACGGGATATGTAGATTGACGTAAGTGATGTACTTTTAATATTACATATAGTATATCCTATGGCATGAAGTGGATTACGATATTTCTCTAGTTCGAAATAGTTAAAATTGTGATTTTCAACATGCGAGCTTTAGCGAACGTGTTAAAATCAGAAATTTAACTATCGAGAGTGGAGAAAAATGGTAATCCACGAGCAAACGGAAGGACATATTGTTTCTCCAATGACTTTTACTTTGTTTCAGGTGCAGATTCAATGGTTCAACACAGTTGTCAACATTGGTCGCGCTATATGAAAGCCTAGTAACGATGACGTCACAATAGACTTTATAGTCGTTTTAACCTGGATATGGGATGTAGTCTCCTTGAAATTTACCCCATTTCCTTTCTTTGTCATATTTATAAATGAAATAAAACGTTGTGGGAAATATCACTCAGAAATTTAACCAACGTGTGGGTTAAAAATAATACACATTTTTAACCAACTCGGTTAACACGCTAAGAATTGGAGGAAAATGCATTCATCCCTAATCCACTTTGCTTGTTGTTTTGAGATCGTGATTGGTATTACTATTAAGCAGAATTCTATATTACTATCAAAATACAATTCAGATATATGTTAACGGATTCTAAAATACAAGGAAAACCATTCTTGTATCAAGGATCTGAGTTGCAACTACATGTATATTTGTGAAAGAATTAATGGAATCAAAACATTTTATCGAATGAATTAATTTCAATTCCGTAACAATCTATTTTTGTTTCATTTTATCTACTGTAAACAATTTCCGTTAGCTGTCCTGGAGTATATTATAAGGGACCTGGTACACAAAACACCCAATCTGACCTCGGGTAAGCAGGTGAGTTAAATGAAAAAAAAAATAATAAGAAGGATCTTTACACTACATGAAGCGTAGCGTTTCTCTACACATTTCGTCCACAATGATTCACGGCCAATCTTTCTGTAGTATGATCTGACTACCTCACCTGGAATAAACAGGGCATTCCCCTAACGCGTCGGGCAGCTCTGTAGACGGAATCCCTGAAACCGATTCAAGTCTCAGGAGAAATGGTTTGTATTGAAGATGCTTAACAAGTATTGCTCATTTCATTCCTATCCGATAACAAACATGATCGTTAGCACTGACTGTACCGTTGACCCCTATATATGTGGTGCTGGGTATGTTCAGACAAACGGGGTAGCGTTTTCAGCCGAATTGTCTAGAATGGGGTATATTTTTTTAACCTTGTCTTGAAAGGGGTCAAATTTTCTTGTCTATAATGGTTTTTCTAGCAGAGTATCTGGTTAACATTCATGTCATGAAAACATTTTTCAGCCGAAATAAGTTTAACAACTTAATTGACTAAATGATTGACATACTGGTTTGAAATGTTGATAAATGGTAATTGTTCTGTAAGAATGGTTCTATATTTTTACACATTTGTTTAGAATGGGGTAAAGGAATTCATCAAAATTTGTCTAGAAAGGGGTCAGAGTTTTGAACCACCGGAAGAACATCCCCGTAAATTTTTAAACAGGGAGCTTATTCACAAAAATATGAATTCCCATAGTTTACGAGTTAACTCACAGTTGACGAGTTAACAGATCATTTTAACATATTTACAGTCGTTTTATTTCTGATTGTATTTTTTATTATTTATTTATTTATTCACTTTGAAGAGACATAAGTTGGCGATCTGTTCAAACGAAATGATATTTACAATTAAAAAGACAATTGTTCAGAGAACAATTGCAAGGTCTTTCCCAGTCAATGTTGTGTTTAGTGTTATGTTTTGTCATGTCACATGTTTAAAATCATCTTGATGGGATGCACATTGTCTCCAATATATTAGAGTAGCCATTTCTAATCGTTTTAAAGATTTTACGATAAAAAAAAACATAAAATTGGCTATGACCTTGACCGATGACCTTGATGACCTTTCACCTTGGGATCAAATTGAAGGTCTCTTCTTACTGATTAATTTGATATGTTACATGACCATACTATCTGCAAAGGTTTAAACGTTATACGCAAAAAACCTATTTCTGAAACGCGTCAAGGGCAATAACTCTTCAGGGAGTTACGGAGAGCTTCGGTCCAAATGAGACAAATGTAGCCCTTGACATGATGA
>MJUU01056062.1:0-24921 GCA_002080025.1 Modiolus philippinarum
ATAATATAATCTTCAAGAAAGAACATTTCACAAAGGTTCCAATGAAAAAAAACCTGTCAAATCAGACAAATATAAATTCACCCTTCTTTCCCCTCTTTGACATTCAATATGAAAAAACATACCGTAATTTCTTGAATTTTCCGTCTGCTGAATTTTTCGTCAGTTTTCAATTTTTGGAGGAAAGCCCATTTTTAAAATTATCATATTTTTCGTCATTTTTGGAATTTAACACCATAAATTGGAATGGTAAGTATTAAAGGATTTATTTGAAGAGAAAAACAACAAAAGTTTGCCGAGTTGTTGATCAAATTGTTTATTTATTCGTGATGTATTTGTTTCTACAAAAAAAAAGAATGTCAATAAAGCTGAATCCCTACAGCGCTGTTTTTTTTTCAGTTTTATCACTCAAGGTATCCTCTCTTGTGTATATTATTTTACATAAAACGATGTCTTGTCTGGTTTTCAGGAAGTGTATTAATAAATTCCATAAACATTCCTCGGACTAGTTCATTTTGTGTACACAAAAAGGGTGGGTTTCACTTAAACCTTAGAGGAAACATTGGTTATTTGTGTACATATGATTACTATTGCTTTTGTTCTCATGTACGTGTGTTTAAACAACAATAATCAGAGTCGAATTCATCCCTAATTAAATGCAATTAATTGACAAACTTTCACTGGTAGCATGTGTTTACACACCGATTTTGATCTTCTGTATGGTTTGACCCTGAGATAAAAGATTTGCATCGGAAGTGAGGGAAGGTACGGGGTTGAAACTTTCTGTAATTGTCAAAAAAACAAGAACTTCAAGGATAATAAAATGATTGAGAAATCTGAATTTTGCAATCAGTTTCATCATGAATAATAATAAAAAGAACGCTAATTCCATTTCTATTCTTTCTTTCTATTTTTTTTTTTATTATTTTTTAAATTTTATATCTTTTTATTTAAATCATCTATATACTATATTTTTTATCCTTGAGATATTCCTCTTCTATAATGTATTAAATAATTCCTAATTTAAAAATTCAGTTAACTTTTTCTCTCATCCATTATGAAAATAATCTTTAGTCCATCCATGTATTTTTATGTCAAAATTTAAAGTAATTCCCCGTACAGCACCTCAATATAAATTAAAGAAAAAAATATCACGCTTACCGGAAGTTAGTTTAGGCAGTACACAACGTTGACAATTAACTGTTATTAATCAATAAATGGAATGTATAATTACCCAATAAGTCAATTAAAGAAAACAAGGGTATGCAAACAGGTGATAAGAGTTGTTAAAACAACATTACACATGTCAAGGTGAGAAATCATGCATGCAATCAGTTGACCCAGATCTTCACCTGTTTGTTATGTAAACAGGTAAATAAAAACAAGACTCGTATTTGTCAAAAGTTTTATTTTAATCGTAAATTACAATACAAAAACAAATAAAACAACAACAATAATAAAAACATCAATTTCTTGTAAGACACCTACCTGCATGTATAAACACAGTGACTTTTATGACTTGACTCTGGGAATTGAGCATTTACCGATGTTTTAGGCCATGAAGGTTTTCAAAATTTAATTTTTCGTCAATTTTGCAAAAACTTAAAAAAGTACTTGTTTTTTACTGACGAAAAAAAAAGGGTAATTACGGTAAGCGTTAGAGAAATTTCATTACAACACTTTGAAAACAACTTTTCAAAAGAATTACAATGAAAAAAGGTTTTTTTCTCCCACAGTTTGATTTTATCTATGCTTTGAATTATATCTTTGATAAATGTCCAAGTCCAAAAAAATCATTGCAGAAGGAATCAATGAAAGTCCAAGTCAAATTATCTCCCCTTCCTGGTTCCAGATATATAATTATTTTCCTTCATGCATATCTTCATATAGTGTTCTCTCTTTGTGTAAAGTTTCATCAAAATCCTTCCAGTGGTTTAAGAGGAGTTGTGCTTCCGAGGTAACCCATACATAGGGAATCAACGAAAAGTCAGTCAAATTATCTCCCCTTCCACGTTTCAGACAATAATTATATTCCTTCATGCACATCTCCATATAGTGTCCCTCCTTTGTGTTAAGTTTCATCAAAATCCTTCAAGTGGTTCAAGAGGAGTTGCGCTTACGAGGTAACCCATACATAGGGAATCAACAAAAAGTCAAAGTCAAATTATCTCCCTTCCTGGTTTCGGACAATAATTATATTCCTTCATGCACATCCCCATATAGTGTCCTTCCTTTGTGTAAAGTTTCATCAAAATCCTTCGAGTGGTTCAAGAGGAGTTGCGCTTACGAGGTAACCCATACATAGGAAATCAACAACTAGAGGCTCACATGAGCCTGTATCGCTCACCTGACGACTGGTTTTATTCATTCTCACCAATAGACCACCCATTCATACTATAAATCAGTTCACCAGATGTTACATTTTCATTCTTGGATGAAGTACAAACTAAAAATCATAAACTTTGGAAGGGATCACCCAAAGACAATTGTAACCAAGTTTGGTTCCAATTGGCTCAGTAGGTTCAGAGGAGAATACATTTGAATGCATTTCCCATAGAGTCCCTATGTTAAACTATGTTCCCTGCTGGTGGCCACCTTGAATGAGGTATGAACATAAAAATCACAAACTTTGAAGGGAAACATCTAAAGACTATTGTAACCAAGTTTGGTTCCAATTGGCTCAGTGGGTTCAGAGGAGAAGACATTTGAATGCGTTTCCCATAGGGTCCCTATGTTAAACTGTACTCCCTGCTGGCAACCATCTTGGAAGAGGTACAAACGTAAAAATCACAAACTTTAAAGGGGACCACCCATGCACTATTGTGACCACGTTTGGTTCAGTTTGACTTGGTAGGTTCAGAGAAGAAGATCTTTGAATACATTTCCCATAGGGTCCTATGTTAAACTATGTCCCGTGCTGGCGACCATCTTGGATGAAGTACGAACATAAAAATCACAAACTTTAAAGGGGACCATCCAAAGACTACTGTGACAAAATTTGGTCCCCATTGGCTCAGTGGTTTCAGAGGAGAAGACCTTTGAATGCATATCCCATAGGGTCCTATCATAAACTATGTTCCCTAGTGGCGGCCATCTTGGATGAGATGCGAACCTGCTGGACATATGTAGAAATTGTAGTTCTGGAAAACCTTAACACTTTTGCAATTCACATTTAACCTTTATCTCAAACAGTTTTTGAAATGAAAGTAAAAACGTTAAAAAATTGTGAAAATTCAAAGAACTAGAGGCTCACATGAGTCTGTATCGCTCACCTGGTCACTGGTTTCATTCATTGTCACCTATAGACCACTCATTCATACTATAAATCAGTTCAGCAGATGTCACATTTTCATTCTTGGATGAGGTACAAACTAAAAATCACAAACTTTGGAAGGGATCACCCAAAGACAATAGTAACCAAGTTTGGTTCCAGTTGGCTCAGTAGGTTCAGAGGAGAAGACATTTGAATGCATTTCCCATAGAGTCTTTCTGTTAAACTATGTTCCACGCTGGTGGCTATCTTGGATTAGGTAAGAACGTAAAAATCACAAACTTTAAAGGGGACCACCCAAGGACTATTGTGACCAAGTTTGGTTCAATTTGGCTTGGTAGTTTCAGAGGAGAAGAACTTTGGATGCATTTCCCATAGGGTCCCTGTGTAAAACTATGTTCCCTGCTGGCGGGTATCTTGAATGAGGTATGAACATAAAAATCACAAACTTTGAAGGAAAACATCTAAAGACTATTGCAACCAAGTTTGGTTCCAATTGGCTCAGTGGGTTCAGAGGAGAAGACATTTGAATGCGTTTCCCATAGGGTCCCTATGTTAAACTGTGCTCCATGCTGGCAGCCATCTTGGATTAGGTACAAAAGCAAAAATCAAAACTTTAAAGGGGACCACCCAAGGACTAATGTGACAAGATTTGGTCCCCATTGGCTCAGTGGTTTCAGAGGAGAAGATCTTTGAATGCATTTCCCATAGGGTCCTATGTTAAACTATCTTCCCCACTGGTGGCCATCTTTGATGGAATGGGAACCTGCTGGACATATGTAGAAATTGTAGTTCTGGAAAACCTCAACACTTTTGCAATTCACATTTAACCTTTATCTCAAACAGTTTTTGAAATAAAAGTAAAAACGTTCAAAAATTGTGAAAATTCAAAGAAAAAGCGGCAATAACTCCTATGTGGGTTGTCAGATTTTCTTCAAAATTGCAGGACATGTAGATCTTACTATGCTGACCATTTTTATTATACAAAATTCACTTCTATCTTCTATCAATTGCAATATATAAGACCAGAAGTAATGGAAAACTGAAAATTTTAAGGAAAAGGGGCAATAACTCCAAGACGGGTAAACGGATATTCTTCAAAATTGCAGGGCAGGTAGATCTCATCATGCTGATCATTCTTACACCCCTCAAAATTTTGATATCTGTAATGGTTTTCGAGTAATTTGCAAAAAACAGCAATTTACCCCTATGTTCTATTTTTAGTAACAGCGGCCATGTTGTTTGGTCTATGGACATAAAAATCACAAACTTGAAGGAGCATACCCTGGTGATGATTGAGGCCAAGTTTGGTTAGTATTGGGCCTGTGGTTTCAGAGGAGAAGATCTTTGAATAAAAGTTAATGGACGGACGGACAACGGACGCTAAGTGATGGCAAAAGCTCACATGGCCTTTGGCCAGGTGAGCTAAAAAGCGGCAATAACTCCTATGTGGGTTGTCAGATTTTCTTCAAAATTGCAGGACATGTAGATCTTACTATGATGACCATTTTTGTTATATAAACTTCACTTCTATCTTCTATCAATTGCAATATATAAGACCAGAAGTAACAAAAAACTGAAAATTTTACGGAAAAGGGGCAATAACTCCAAGACGGGTAAACGGATATTCTTCAAAATTGCAGGGCAGGTAGATCTCATCATGCTGATCATTTTTCCCCACATGTCAGAATTTTGATATCTGTAATGCTTTTCGAGTAATTTGCAAAAAACGGCAATTTACCCTTATGTTCTATTTTTAGTAACAGCAGCCATGTTGTTTGGTTTACGGTCATAAAAATCACAAACTTGAAAGAACATACCCTGGTGATGATTCAGGCCAAGTTTGGTTAGTATTGGCCCAGTAGTTTCAGAGGAGAAGATCTTTGAATAAAAGTTAATGGCAGACGACGGAGGGACGACGGACAGACGGATGGACGGACAGAAGGACGGACGGACGGAAGGACGGACGGACGACGGACAGACAGACGCCGAGTGATGGCAAAAGCTCACATGGCCTTTGGCCAGGTGAGCTAAAAAGTCAAAGTCAAATTATCTCCCCTTCCTGGTTTCGGACAATAATTATATTCCTTCATGCACATCTCCTTATATTGTCCTTCCTTTGTGTAAAGTTTCATCAAACTCCTTTAAGTGGTTCAAGAGGAGTTGCGCTTATGAGGTAACCCATACACAGGGAATCAACGAAAAGTCAAAGTCAAATTATCTCCCCTTCCTGGTTTCAGCCAATAATTATATTCCTTCATGCACATCTCCATATAGTGTCCTTCCTTTGTGTAAAGTTTCATCAAAATCCTTCAAGTGGTTTAAAAGGAGTTGCACTTACAAGAAGTGCACTTACAGACGGACAGACGGAGGGACGGAGGGACGGACGGACGGACAGACAGACAGACAGGGTGATTCCTATATACCCCCAAACTTTGTTTGCGGGGGTATAATAATGTCAATGCTAAAGGCCATGTGAATAGAAGATTGATTATTAAATCAAAGATAGCATGCCTGTTCGTACGACAGTACAAACAAGGGGAGTAAAACAATAAGCTATTAAGCTTAAACTCATGTGTGTATTCAATAAATTAAGTTGTTGTGGAAGTAAGTTTGACTACTAAATTTTCTGAGGAAATATCCATACAAAAGCAATATTTAAGAAATTGTCATCACTTTGCAGAAGAATTCAGTTTAGTCATAACCTTAAGCAATCAAATATATATACATGTATATAATTTTATCTAGCAGAACAATGCAGTAAAAGGCAATCAATTATTTGTTACATTTTTGATATTACCTAAATTAGTCTCCTGTTTTCGTATAGATTGAAATCTACCATCCATTTCTACATGTACATGTCCTAAATATTCCTCCATCTTCTTGTCAATTTCAACTGTCAAAAAATAGTTCATCTGTACATATGTTTTAATGAATGTTAAATTCTTGTTAATGCTGAAATAAATAAAAACTGTTTGAAAATCAAATATCACAAGCACAGGTATCCAATTAAGAAATATGTAAAGCAACTTTATTTTGTTTCTTCAGTTGATGGATATATCAAATGCATTATACACCTCTGGAATACAATATTTGTAAAAAAAAAAAATCGCAATATATATATATGCTTATAGAGACTGCATACTCTGCAGGGTTAATAAAAATCCCATACATGAAATGAAAAACATTCATGATCATTGTATAATATACTATTCAAAATTACTACAATAAACCCTAATAGATGTCTTGTCCATCTGTGCTGGAGCTTCCACTTACTTTAGAAACTAACTAATTAACTCAGTCCAGTGAAACACAATATCGTATTTAATACCAACCCTATTACTAAATTACATTTACATACTGCTTATTGTCTTAATGCCCTAGAAGTTTCGATTGTGTAATCAATTCAGCAATTTCAATAGATCTATATACATGTAAATGTGATATAAATGACTGATTGGTCTTGTTTTTGGTTAAATCGGAAATAGATTATCAATCATTGTAAATACCTTCCCTACATCTTTCCAGTACATTTTAATTAAATTTGCTTCAATAGTTTCAAAGCAAATGATTGAAATGATGTTTTCCCATAGGGTCCAATATAAAACTATCTTCCAAACTTGAAGCCATGTTTTTTTTCAGATCTAAAAGAACCAAGAGCTGTCGCGGAATGGCAGCCAAATATACCCCCCGCTCATTGCACCCTGAATCAATATGGTAAATGCAAATTTAAGTGGGTGTGGACACCATACAGGTGTGCACACAATACAAGTATGGAAACAATACAAGTATGGATACAATGATATAATTTTCAAGAAAGAACTTTTGGTAAGGGTGCCATGACAATA
Source organism: Modiolus philippinarum (assembly GCA_002080025.1). Lineage (NCBI taxonomy): Eukaryota > Metazoa > Mollusca > Bivalvia > Mytilida > Modiolidae > Modiolus > Modiolus philippinarum. Next base: position 7,117 of record MJUU01056062.1, read on the forward strand.
CTTTCAAAATTAGATAACAATAAAATTCACCTTTTTTTTTTGCCTCTTTGACATTTTACACAAAATCATAAGTGGTAGTGAAATTTCATCACAACACTTTGAAAACAACTTTTCAAGAGGAATACAATGAAAAGAGTGTTTCTCTCCTCCAGTTTGATATTTCACAAATATCTTTCTTCGTAAAATTGTCCATGTCCAAAAAATCATTGTAGAAGGAATCAACCTAAGTCCCAGTCAAAATATCTCCCCTTCTTGGTTTTGGACAATAATTATATTCCTTCATGCACATCTCCATATACCCTAGTGTCATTCCTATGTGTAAAGTTTCATTACAATCCTTTAAGTGGCTTAAGAGGAGTTGTGCTTACAAGGTAACCCATACATAGGGAATCAATGAAAAGGGGGGGTATAATAAGAGATAATTGTAAAGGACTTTATATAAATATTCCTACCAAGCTAGGTTTAATTTGCTTCAGTAATTTCAGAGCAGATGATCAAAATATGATTTTCCCATAGGACCAATTTAAACTATGTTCTGCAATGATGGCTATGTTTTTTTATTGAATCTAAAGGAAATAAAGCAATTTTTGTAAAGGACCTTCCTTACATCATTCTAGTACAGTTTACTTAAATTTGCTTTAACAGTTTCAGAGCAGATGATGAAAGTAATGGTATTTTTCCATTGGTCCAATGATAGGAAGGAAATGAGCAATTTTTGTAAAGGACATTCGATTCATCATTTTATCAAGTGTGGATAGTATTTCAAGGCAATACCAAGTCCTCTACAGGTAGAGCAAGGCTGCATAACACTAGCAAAAACAATGGAAAAATATGTTTTCCAAGTCCAAGGCCAATAACTCTGTCAAAAAATCAGTCCGTCTTAACTCATTAAGGTGGACTCACATGCCAAATATCAGATCAATACTTGCAACAGTTTAGAAAAAAAGTGTTGAAAACTGACATTTTACTATAATTTTCTAAGGCCCATAACTCCGTCAAAAATCAGTGGACCAAAACCAAACTTAAACTTGATCTGTAACTCACTTAGGTAGACTCACATACCAAATATCAGATCAATACCTGCAATGCTTTAGGAAAAAAGTGTGGAAAACTGATGCCATACTGACAGACGGACAGATGAATGGAGTTCAGATCTAAAGTGTAAAGTCCCCTCTGGCTATTGCCATTAGGGGACTAATAATGTTTGTTTCAATTTGCTTCAGTGGTTTAAGTGGATTTGATGACAATGTGAAAAGTTAATGGATGCACAAACAGAAGATGGATGCCAAGTTATGACAAATGCTCCCATGGGCATTGGCCAGGTAAGCTAAATAGGGGTTGGTAGTTCAACCCAGTTTATATAGTAGAAATATCTTGACATTCATAGTACTTTGTTCAAATTTTGTCCAGTAGGTTGCCCAGTTTATATATACAAAGTATAGAAATATTTTGACTTTCATCGTGGTTGGTTGGTTCAAATTTTAGCCCAAAAAATTAAATATAGGCACAAAAAGATCTGGTTAGGGTTGGCAGAAGTGCAAGTCTTTTTATGTCTTACAAACCATTTAATTCTGCTACAGTTTTCTTCATATCTGGATCTTCTGGAACACTAGAATCTAAATCAACTCTCTGGATGTCAAATTCAATACCAGTCATTGAAGAAAATGTTACTGTTACTTTACTAAGATTCCTAAAATCTGTTCCACTCTTTACAATGTACTTCCCATTTACCTGTTATCATATTAAAATGAATACAAAACAGGCATTATTAAGAAAAGTTCATTTGCTGATACTACCTAAAAAACATGAAAAATGTCAATCTGAACACAAGCCAAAAAATAAATAATGTATTTGTGGGGTTACATAAAAATAAAATGAAACAATGAATACATAAAAAATTTGTTTGAAATATCTGGCAAGAATTCACACAAACCATTAGAAGACAAAGCAGTGTGAAAATCTTATATTTCACTAAATACATATATGTAATTTGTGTGTATCTGTATTTGTCTGAAATTCTTGCATTCATTGGTTCCATCAGTTTTTACCTGATGAAATTCGAGAATTCTTCTTTTCTAAGTTTTTCAAGGATTTTTCAACCAGTTTCAAGGACAGAATTTGTAAACTTTTGATGCCGATTCCAATGGATGCTTTGTGAAACAGAAAATGTCGTTGCTTACAGCACAAAGAAAATCTCAATCATATAATAAATATTTTCCTATGTAAAGGAAACACTTATGCCATAGAAAGGGACACTAGGTTTGTTTACAGAAGCAAACAGTACAAAAGACTTTTCCTGAATTTTTGAAATTTTAAAGGTTTTCAATGGATTTTCCCGACTGGGAATGAGCAAATTATATCTCTCAACTTTTCCCCATTTTTCTGGTAGCAAAGGAATCCTGTGCTTTTTACCTAGATGCCTTTCATTTCTGTTCAAACATATTTTTTTTTCTAATTATCATACATCAAAAAGATGTAATTTAGATTTAAAGGCAATAAATTTACCGTTTCCAAGTTGTAATCATGATCATGTCCTCCTAAAATCAAATCTATATCTTCCACAAGCTCTGCCAATCTTCTATCATTGGGCCATCTCATATGTGTTAATGCAATTACTATATCTACTCCCTAAAAAATACAATATACAAGTATACAAGTGATGACCCTAAAAGATGTCTCGCCCGTCCCTGCTGGCATCTAAATTGATGTGAAATCTAAGTGAACTAATCAGAAAAGTGAACATGCTCACTAGACCATGAAATTGAGGTCAAGGACAAAAGTCACCTGCCAGACTGACATGTACTACCAAAGACCAACCTACATACCAAATATTATCAACCTACCACTTCTAGTAATTGAGAAATGGACTTAAGCAGAAAAACTTAACGTGGCCACTAGACCGTGAAATTGAGGTCAAGGACAAAAGTCACCTGCGAGACTGACATGTACTACCCAAGACCAACCTATATAACCAAATATTATCAACCTACCACTTCTAGTTATTGAGAAATGGACTTAAGCAGAAAAACTTAACGTGGCCACTAGACCGTGAAATTGAGGTCAAGGTCACATAAAGTTATGTCCGTCAGGTAGCACTTGATTAGTACTACCACTGGACCAAATATGATATTCCTACATCAAAGGGTTTTCAAAATATCCTGCATTTAGTAAAAGTTAACGCCGTCGCCGTTGTCATCCTTTGCATGCATATGTCTTGCTTTCGCGACTTTCGTCGCGGGCGAGACAAAAAACAAATGATAAGAGTCTTTATAAAAACTAGAGAGTAAATGCCCCAGCGGCCCGCTGTCATTATCCAATGTTTTTCCTGATGTGTTTATATTCAAATTTTGGATAAAATTTAGCTACTCTGTTTGTGTCTGTAAGACACCCCCGCAGCTGGATATAAAACATAGACATCTAATACATATTTCAATAAAATTGCCAAGTCCACCTACACCAAACAAAAAAAACAAATTTAGACCAAAATCAAAATTGTGACAATACACACATATAAAGTCCATGGCTAATCACTGTTTAAGGTAAAATAAATGTAGCTGTAACATTTTTGGGAGGATTTAATAGGAATAACAGGTGCAGAACACACATTTTGATAAATGACAAATTCTAAGCAGCCCCCCCCCCTCAAAATCAAAAATTTTGACCAAAATCTCAAAAGTCACAATATGTTTATCTCCAAGCCAAGTCTAATCACTGTGCAAAGTAAAATAATTGTATATTGTAGCTTTATACTGTGGGAGGTGTTGTCTGGAACAACATTTCAAGAATACACATTTCAATAAAATGGCAAAGTTCACCTACCCCTCAATATCACAATTTTTGGCCAAAATCTTAACCATGACAATATGCACATCTTCAATCCATGCCTCATAACTGTGCAAATTAAAATAATTGCAGCTTTAATATTGTGGGAGAAGTTATCTGGAATAACAGTTCCAGAATACACATTTCGATAAAATGGCCAAGTTCACCTACCCCTCAATATCACAATTTTTGGCCAAAATCTTAACCATGACAATATGCACATTTTCAATCCATGCCTAGTCACTGTGCAAAGTAAAATAAATGTAGCTTTAATATTGTGGGAGGAGTTATCTGGAATAACAGTTCCAGAATACACATTTCGATAAAATGGCCAAGTTCACCTACCCCTAAAAATCACAGTTTTTGGCCAAAATCTAAACCAAGACAATATGCACATCTTCAATCCATGCCTTATCACTGTCCAAAGTAAAATAAATGTAGCTTTAATATTGTGGGAGGAGTTATCCGGAATGACAGTTCCAGAATACACATTTCGATAAAATGGCCAATTTCACCTACCCGTCAAAATCACAAGTTTTGGCCAAAATCTAAACCATGACAATATGCACATCTTAAATCTATGCCTAATCACTGTGCAAAGTAAAATAAATGTAGCTTTAATATTGTGGGAGGAGTTATCCAGAATGAACAGCTCATCAGAGATGGGACGGACTGAATTACGGACGGACGAGGGTAAAACAATATGCCCCCGACTTGTCATCGCGGGGGCATAAAAACGTATTTAGAATTATACACACTCTTTTAAATAAAGAGAATGGATCAACCACACAGAACTAGGCACAATCATGTGAATAAACTACAATGCTACATTTGAAAACAAATAAACAATAAACAGCACCAACAAGGAATTTGTGAGCCAGTACTGTCTAGTGATAACCCTGCTTTCAACATTCAACACCTAACAAGTGCCAAAAATTGACAGTTGGTAAAACAGTAAGTAGTATCCTTACAGGTCTGAAAATGCATCCCATGATATGGCATGATCATACAAAGGTGGTGACAAAATTTCAGATTTGCACCATTCATCACTGAAATATAAATGTGGGGAAACCACTCACACACAGAACCCAATCCCCTAGCAGGGGTATAATATTTTTTTTGTAAGAACTTTGTACAATGTAGCATAATGTGGACATTTATGCATTCATAATGCCCAATTTCATCTATCTCTCAACATGCAGGTGTGTGTAAAATTGAATAAATACTAAAAGCTATTCAGAAAGACTATTGTTACCATCCTTTCTACAAAAGACATACCTGCCAACTTTTAAAAATGCTCATTTGGGTATTGTGCATAACACGACTCAAAACATACTATAAAACCTATAAAAGGTGCTTCAAATCCACTTTTTTATTGCTCTCTGGCATCTCCATGACATTACAATCATCATGCAATAGCCTAATGACTGTTTTGTTAAGCAAGGAAGAAATAATTGCTTTTTAAACATTTCAAACTTGATTCTCTCAAGGGGACAAACACAACAAATATACAAAGTTGGAAAATATTATCAATCATTATAACCTATTATAACCTGACATTTACAAACCTGTTGCTTTAAATCTCTGGCTAGTTCTTTTCCTTTTTCTACATAATCTTCAAATGTAACATCTTCAGGATCTAAAGTAGCTAAAGTTTCTATCCATTCATCTTCAACTAAACCTATCAACCCTATCTAAAACATAATAAATTAAAAATCAATCTGTTTTATTATCTTGTAAAAATTCAGTATCTCATTTCAGTTAAGAATTGAATGCAATATTTCAAAGTTTCATTGATGTATGAAAGTGTTAACCGAAGCACATTTTTAAGGAAGCGTGGTGGTGCTTCATGTTGAAAATGTGCGCCCTGTCAACACTTTCATAATCCCTATGAAACTTCAAAATAATGCATTCAATTCTTATAACTACATTTTAACCAAAGTATAAAAAACATAACTTATTTACAGGAACATACATCATGTACATTGGGATTCTATTTTTACAAATTAATCTGCCACGTGAACATGTGGTCAAATGTGTTTCATGGGAATTGCAATTTCGCATTGATATGCCATGTAATTGATGTTCACCTATCAAATTGACGGAAATCAAATGAATATGCATGAAATGTAATTATTAAGGGGTATAGTTCACAGATACCATGTCTTAAAACTGGACTGCATTTTTAAGTAAGGGGAGAAAGATATTTCTCTAATTCCTATGCTGTTCTCGTAAATTTCATTCTATAGGAGATCAAAGTGTTCTCCAACATGTGGATAAATTGATCTAGCTATTTCATTGGATATTAAAAAGGTCACAAACTTATCTTCAAATAGTAAAATATATATTAAATACACTTATTTTGAGTCTCAATCAATGTAACAAGTATTTTCTCGAAGCATACGTTGTTTATTTGTCTTAAAGCACCTATGAAAGCTTTGTTTTTGTTGATTTCCATGTGATGTAACTTTCATATCTGGTAATGTCACAGTATTGATTGTAGAGGCCCAAGACAGGGTAAAAACAAAAAAAAACATGAAAATGCCATCATTTCAGAATAAGAGAAATACAATCTATCATTTACAAGTCGTTGATTATCATAGTTCTACTGTCTCAAGGGTTAAACATAAAAAGTTTAATCCATTCAACAGTAGAACTATGATAAACAACGACTTGAAAGGAAAGATACTATTTTTCCAAAACTCTGAACAAATTGGAACTCAGGAATGAAAGAACTTTCACAATAGTCAAATGTAAACTGGAGGAATTCCAAATGGTATGTTCAGTAGATCAGCACTTAAGGAGCATAAGAGGAGTTGATAGGAAAATTTTACAGAGTAACTACTAACTTGGGTACTAAATCCAAGGTTGATTTCAGTTGTTTCAAAATAGATTAACATAATTGGAGTGTATTATATTAGAATATGGTCCATACATGACTAATAGGGTCCAGCAATGTTGGCTGGTGTATACAATGGATATGATCAACAGTTCCAGGATAAAATCCTTACCAAACACTATTGTTACACTATTTGGTTTCAGTTTGTAAAGTAGTTCCTGAGAAAAATAGTTATGATGAAATATGATTTGATCAATGTGAATATTCTATTATAATGAATCTCTTTTAGAGTGGTGACTGTTAATAATGAATAAATAAGAAAACAATTGACAGATTCATAGTTTACCTTTATACCATTATGATGAAGTATATGTTGAACTTTACCATTGGCTAATGGACCTTCAGTAAGATTGTCTTTAACATTGCTTAACAACCATGGACACTTTGTTTTAGACATAAATTCTTCTAAATGATCAACTCCAAAATCTGTAACATGACAAACTTTACACTGAATCATACTAACCCATATCTAAATTCCTATAAAGTTTCATAAATAGCATCAATGTATTCAAGTTCCCCTTAAGCAACTCAAAACTAAGGTATATGCACATGTATAGTGTTTCACAATACATTAAATCATGCAATCTTGAAATACAGAGTCAGATTATGGTGATCACTTGATTCGCAACAGACATTGTAATTACTTAACCTATATGAAATTTCATATTCTGCCCATTTTGCTGTCAATTAGCTCTCTCTACTTCTTATATATCTCCCTTTATATAGTATGGTTTACTACAGCTGCAGAACTGTAGCTCTATAGGTCCTTTTATTTTTTTCTGATTTGGCAGACCAACAATTCCGCAGCTAGCTTTACTACATCTGTTTCCATTCATATCATAATTCAGAGTATACATAATTTATCGACAAAATTTGAAAATTAAAATGGGAAAAATATTTAAAAACAATATGCCTTACAGTTCTGTATATTTCCTGCTCATCTATTAAAAATTTACTGTCAAGAGGCTGTCAACCCCTTGTATCAAATACCTGGGTCATTTCTCTAAGACACTCTATTAGCAGATAGGACTCCAAAATTTGTATGCTATAATAATATGTCTATATTTGATTCCAAAAGAGACTTCCATTAAACTCTGTTTCCTGTTGGCAACTATCTTGAATAAGAACTTACCTGTTATAAAATATTTAAGCTAGATCAGCCAATTACTATAGAAACTAGAGCTGTTTCCAAATAACAGACAGTTATACCCCCTGCTCATTGAATCCTGAATCAATATGGTAAGAGCAAATGTAAGTGTGTGTGTGGACACAATACATGTGTGAACACAGTATAAGTGTTAACATAATAATATACATCCACAGAAAATATACAGAAATGAATTATTTCCCCTTCAAAATTTCCAACAGCAACCATATTTCTTCATTCATGTACAAAGATGAATTATTTCCCCTTCGAATTTTCCAACAGCAACCATATAACTTCATATACATCTTAAGGTGGTATACTTTAACTGTGTAATATTTCATAAATATCCAAGCAACTATTTAGAAGGACATGGAATAAACTAAGTACCTCCCCTTTTTCCAGAAAATATTCATCGTTGAATTGTCTCCCCTTAGAATCTTGAGCAGCAACCATATTACTTCATGCACATCTTCAGAAGATCTACTTAAACTTCGTAACATTTCATCAAAATCCACAGTACAAATGTGGACACAAAACGATTATGGACACAATGATATACCTCACCTTTCCCAGGAAATATTCCCATACAAATTATCTCACCTTTGAAATTTCAGTAAGCAACCATATTACTTCATGAACATCTTCAGGTGGTATATTATTCATCAAAATCCAAGCATCCATTTAAGAGGACATTCGTTGATAAGGTTCCTCCCCTTTTTTCCAAAAAATATTCAAAGACAAACATGAGGTTGCACGCGTTGTCGTGTTAGGTATACCCCCACTAATATTATTTTGCACATTAAAAATGAAAAATAGTAATGGTGCATTACATGATACCCACCACGTTTCACAAAATGTCTAAAGTTAAAAGGGGCATAACTCAAGAACTATGTGTACCTGTGTACCGCTGAACCCTAAATTATACTTGGCCATGTGTTTTGTGGTACAGTAGTCCCCTCTTGAGAGACCACCCCACTTGCAACATAAAATTGGCCTTTCGAAAGGAGAGGTCTCTCAAAAGGAATAGGTCCAAAAATCTAAATGGCTTAAAATAAGTATTTTTGTATAAAAAAAAATTTGCTATTTATTTCACTTAATGTATTTACGAAAGCATTCGAAATGTCTTCTTATTTGTTACATGCACATTTGACACATTTATATTTTAAATACATGTATATGTAACAATGATTTAAAAAGGATGTGATAAAAAAAACATGCATTAACCAGAAACTTATTAAAATACAAAGAATGACCAGTACATGCATGTGTCTTCAGTTTCATTCTCAACCCCTTGTCTTTATCAAATAATTAAGTAAGAGCTAAACAGTTCCCCTTTAAATAATAACATTTCTAATAATTACAGGTAATTATGAATCAAGTCATTATCTTTCTGCTTAATTTACAGGTAGGGCTTGTCAACTGCTAATTAAGTCAATTTAATTTATGTTTAATTATTACAAAATGGCATTTTGTTTTTATCAGTGTTTACATAACAAAACACTGTCTTTATTGAGGGGTTATAATGATATTTTTGACAGAGAAAGGGTGGCCTCTGGTTGGGTTTTAGGGGTGGTCTTCCAAAAGGGGTCCATTTGTTCACAAAAGAGTTAATGCAAGAGAGATGTGGCCCTACAAAAGGGGTGGTCTCTCAAATGAGTGGTCTTTCAAGAGGGGGACTACTGTAAACAATTTACATACCAAGTTTGAAGACCGTATGTTATGTCATTCACAAGTAATGAGTATGAAACCCAAAAATTTGCAAAATTTTGAAGTTTTAAGGGGCATAACTCAAGAACCCCTTGGACCTCTGAACTCAAAATCTAACTTAACCTGAGTTTTGTAGTAAACAACTTACATACCAAGTTTGAAGACCTTGTGTTATTTCGTTCACAAGTAATCAATCAGAAACCCTAAAATTCACGAAATTTCAAAGTTTCAAGGGGCAACTCCAGAAACCCTTCGACCTCTGAACCCAAAATCGAACTTGACCTGAGTTTTGTTGGAACCAAATTACATACCAAGTTTGAAGACTATGAGTTATTTCGTTCACAACTTATCATTCGGAAACCCTTAAATTCACAAAATTTCAAAGTTTCAAAGGGCATAACTCCAGAACCCTTTGGACCTTTGAACCCATAATCAACCTTGACCTGAGTTTTGTGATGAACAACTTGCATACAAAGTTTGAAGACCTTGTGTTATTTCCATTATAAGCTATCAGTCGGAAACCTTAAGGGGAAGGACGGAAAGATGGACGAACACACGACTGATGGTATCACATAATACCTCGCCACTTCATGTGTCGGGGTATAAAAAATGGCTCAGTCACGCCAAATAGGAAGTTGATATCATAAGGTAACCAAAATGGGATAAGACACATTCCATCTATATATAAACTCAAATACCAAATTTGAAATAAATCAGCCAAGCAGTAGCTGAGAAAAGTGCAAAGAAAATTTTCACTATGTTCAATAAAGGGAAAAATGGCTAAGTTCTAGTGGTGTAATGATACACCGATATATTGCGATATTATTCAACAAACTAGCTATACCGGTACGAAATCAAGCGTATCGATATGTATTGTTTTCTTATTTCTGCTAAACTTTCAGAATCATTACCATCTAAATTCTTGAAATTTTAGGATTTTGGTATGGAAAAGTCAGATAAAGGACAATTAAATAAATGAAAATTAACACTCTTATCTCAATAATATTCCACTATTTTATCACATAAAATAGCCAAAAGAAGAAGATTTAAAAATGTAATCAAGTTGAACAAGAGGCTCTCAAGAGCCTGTATCACTCACCTGGGTCCTGCAGCACTATAATTCCCAATTGATGGTCTATCTTTGGTGGTGTATGTACATAAAAATCAGAAACTTTTTATAATATTTCATTAAAATTGTTCAAGCAGTTTCAGAGAAGATTTTTGAATGCAGTTTCCAAACTGAAGGGGCCTATGTTAATCTTCGTTCCCTGCTGGCAGCTATTTAACATAAAACTTTAAAGAGGGTCACATAAGGACTATCATATCAAAATTCTACTGAAATTGTTCAAGCAGTTTCAGAGGAGAAGATCTTTTTATGCATTTCCAACTGGGTCCAATGTTAAACTAAGTTTTGCTACTGGTGGCCATGTCAGAAGACGGATCAGCACCAAAGTAACAAGCTTGGTCAAAATCTCACAAGTTTCATTTATGCAATGTTTAAATTGAATCCATTCAATGGTTTTACATGACATCTTTGTATGCATTTCCCCTCAGGGTCCAATTCATTGCTGGCAGCCATGTTGGATGATGGGTCAGAACTGAAGTAACAACACTTGGTCAGCTTCTCATAAGCAAAGTTTGGATTAAATCTATTTAGCAGTTCTCTAGAAGAAGATCTTTTGTTAAATTAAGTTCACAGCTGGTGACACTTTGTCAGCACCTGACAGGCATCATTCATGTCATGTTTGATTTAAATCCATTCAGCAGTTCTCTAGAAGATCTTTGTGTGCATTTCCCATAGGGTCCAATGCTGTCGGTCGTGTAAGATGAAAAATCGGCACCAAAGTAACAACACTTGGTCAACACTTCATAAGCATCATTCATGCCCAGTTTGGTTCAAATCCATTCAGTGGTTCTCAAAAAGAAGTTCTATGAATTTTCCCATTAGGTCAAATGGTAATTAACTAAGTTCCCCGCTGGCAGCCATTTTGGAAGGGGTCGGAAAACTTGAATGTGTTCAATAAAATATAGTCCTTAACATGCTGGACATTTCTGCAAATAAAACTTGACCTCTATCTCAAAGCGTTTTTGAAATAAAGGACAAAAAGTAAAAATCACGAAAAATTTGACCAATAAAGGACAACAACTCATATATAGGTACTTGGATTTTCTTCAAAATATCCATGTGGGTAAATCTTAACATGCTGAACATTTTTGCAATTTAAGCTTAACCTCTATCTGTTATAGTTTTTTTAATAAAAAATAAAAAACATCAAAATTTTGAAAATTTTTACGGAAAAAGGGAAATAACTCTTAGGCGGGTCATCAGATTTTCTTCAAAATTTCAACATGGGTAGATCTTCTCATGCTGATCATTTTTAACCTCTGTCAGATTTTTGATATCTGTAACGTTTTTGAGTTATTTGCCAAAAACTGTAATTTACCCCCTATGTTCTATTTCTAGTAACAGCAGCCATGTTATTTGACCTAAGACATACAAAATAACAAATTTGAAACTAAATATCCTATTGATGATTCAGTTAAAGTTTGGTTCCATTTGACCCAGTGGTTTCAGAGGAGAAGATTTTTTAAAGTGAGCTAACGACGGACGGACGACGGACGCAAACTGATGGCAATAGCTCACCCTTGCATAGCCAGGTGAGCTAAAATTTAGAAGATGGTACATATCGATACGTATTACATACGCTTGCGCTGTATCGATTTATCATGATACAATATTATACCCCCACTCGTGAGTGGGTGGTATATTGGAACACCCTTGTCTGTCCATCCGAAGTTTATAACATTTTTCTCAGCTACTGCGAGGCTGATTTTGGTTCAAATTTGGTATTTGACTTTATATTTAGGTTGAATGTGTTGTCTGCCATTTTGGTCCCCTTATGATATCAACTTCATGTTTGGCGGGACTAAGCCATTTTTTCCCTTTATTATACCCCACTCGTGACTGGGTGGTATATTGGAATACGTATACCCTTGTCTGTCCGTCTGTCCTTTCGTCCAAAGTTCGTCACACTTTTCTCAGCTACTGCTGGGCCGATTTGTTTCAAATTTGGTCTTTCACTTTATACCTAGGGGGGATGTGTCGTATACCATTTTGGCTACCCTATGATATCAACTTCCTGTTTAGTGGGATTTGGCCATTTTTCCCTTTATTGAACATAGTGTAAATTTTTGTCGCACTTTTCTCAGCTACTGCTGGGCCGATTAATTTCAATTATGGTATTTGACTTTAGGTCTCAATAACGGGTTATAACGTTGCCATTCTCTTCAAGGCAAAAACAGGCAATTTCAAAGTTTTGCCCTCAACATATACAGTTAACGCGAGTCTCATGTCATATATCATTTAGAAGCATTTTATCTAAGGAATCCAAACCTGTTGCAAAAATATGGGGGTCACCGTTTAGTTTTCTCACAAAATTGCAACGAATAAAAGTATGAAATATTTACATTTTTGATGACATGTGCTGCCCCACCATGACTAATGCCCTTTCACTCAGGTGTAAACACAATATTCATACACTTTCTTCAAATATGACACTTGTTCCCATAATTATATGCTATGAGCTTTTATTTAAGCCCTTTTATGATGTTCTCACCATTAAAATATACTATTTATGACTTGAAACAATATATTTTCAAATTTTGGTTCTTTAGGAACTTTTTGACTGAGGGGCCAATTGACCCGGAAGTGGTTAGTGAGACCTTATATATAGCTGGAATGCATCGTCTCCCATTTTGGTTACCTTACGATATCAGCTTCCTGTTTGGCTGGACTTGGCCATTTTTCCCCTTATTGAACGTAATGAAAATTTTCGTCACACTTTTCTCAGCTACTGCTGGGCCGATTTATTTCGAATTGGGTATTTGACTTTATATATCAAGGGAATGTGTCATCTGCCATTTTGGTCGCCTTATGATATCAACTTCCTGTTTAGCAGGACTTGGCCATTTTTCCCTTCATTGAACATAGTGAAAATTTTCGTCGCACTTTTCTCAGCTACTGCTGGGCCGATTTGTTTCAAATCTGGTATTTGACTTTATATATAGGGGGAATGTGTATTATCCCATTTTGGTTACCTTATGATATCAACTTCCAGTTTAGTGGGACTGGGCCATTTTTCCTTCATTGAACATAGTGAAAATTTTTGTCACACTTTTCTCAGCTACTGCTGGGCCGATTTATTCAAATTTGGTATTTGACTTTATATATAGGAGGAATGCATTGTCTCCCATTTTGGTTACCTTATAATATCAACTTCATGTTTGGCGGGATTTAGCCATTTTTCCCTTTTTAATGTGTAAAATAACACGAGTGGGGATGTACCTAGCACGACAATGCGTGCAACCTCATGTTTAACATAGTGAAAATTTTGGTCGCACTTTTCTTAGCTACTGCTAGGCCGATTTATTTCACAATTGGTATGTGACTTTATATATAGGGGGAATGTGTCGTCTCCCATTTTGGTTACCTTACGATATCAACTTCCTGTTTGGCTGGACTTGGCCATTTTCCCCTTATTGAACATAGTGAAAATTTTCGTCACACTTTTCTCAGCTACTGCAGGGCCGATTTATTTCAAATTGGGTATTTGACTTCATATATATCAGGGGAATGTGTTGTCTGCCATTTTGGTCGCCTTATGATATCAACTTCCTGTTTGGCAGGCCTTGGTCATTTTTCCCTTCATTGAACATAGTGAAAATTTTTGTCGCACTTTTCTCAGCTACTGCTGGGCCGATTTGTTTCAAATCTGGTATTTGACTTTATATATAGGGGGAATGTGTCTTATCCCATTTTGGTTACCTTATGATATCAAGTTCCAGTTTGGCGGGACTGGGCCATTTTTCCCTTTATTGAACATAGTGAAAATTTTCGGCGCACTTTTCTCAGCTACTGCTGGGCCGATTTATTTCAAATTTGGTATTTGACTTTATATATAGGAGGAATGTGTCGTCTCCCATTTTGGTTACCTTATAATATCAACTTCATGTTTGGCGGGACTTAGCCATTTTTCCCTTTTTAATGTGTAAAATAATACGAGTGGGGGTATATACCTAGCATGACAATGCGTGCAACCTCATGTTTAACATAGTGAAAATTTTGGTTGCACTTTTCTTAGCTATTGCTAGGCCGATTTATTTCACAAGCTATTTTTCCCTTCATTGAACATAGTGAAAATTTTCGTTGCACTTTTCTCAGCTACTGCTGGGCCGATCTATTTCAAATTGGGTATTTGACTTTATATATGGGGGAATGTGTCATCTGCCATTTTGGTCACTTTATGATATTAGCTTCCTCTTTGGCGGGAATTAACCATTTTTTCCCTTTATTATGTATAAAACAATATGAGTGGGGGTATACCTAGCACGACAACGCGTGTAACCTCATGTTTTATAAACGATACTCATCCCTACTTAATTCCGCCAAACAGGAAGTTGATATCATAAGGTGACAAAAATAGCAGTAGTTGAGAAAAGTGTGATGAAGTTTGGACGGACAGACAGAAGGATGGACGGACAGGCAAGGGTATTCCATTGGGGGTATAATTATTTCACCTTCAAAATTTAGGGCAGCAACCATATAACTTCATCCATATCTTCAGGTGGTTTACTACAATTGGGTAGAATTAAATCGAAATCTATGCAGCCGTTTAGGAGCCGGACAGATGCAGAGACAGACAGGACAGGACAATCCTATATACCGGTAACTCCCAAATCATTGTTTGCAGGGGCTGTAAAAATGTTTGATTCGTATTAACACTTATAAAGGAGATTTCAGAGGAGACCTTTTGAAATGTTGAAATATTTATTTCAAAGTCCAATGTAAAATGAAGTTCCATGCTGCATGCAGCTACATGTATTTTAGATTCTGTATTAATTGGTTTAATATCCTATCTACCAGAGGACCATTGTGACAAAAATTGATTCAGAAGGCAATTGTGACCAAATTCGCTTCCAACTAGCACTGTACAGTAGCTTTGATTGTTCATGTAGTCTAAGAAAAAATCATTGAATGTGTTTATCAATCAAAGAATTAAAATGACACTAGGGGAGACTAACATTAAGTGCAGATAACCAGTATTACACCCTTTTTTTATAGTTTACAATATCTTTAAATGTCCTTACCAAAATCATGATTTCCGAAGGCTGCACAATGAACTTTCAATTCATTTATAACAGGTATCATCTGATTCCCTTTCATAAATATACTCACTGAAAAAGTAAATATATACATATATATATTGTCAAAACCATGTGCTGTCATTAAGATATTGATGGTATTTTTGACACTTAAACAACATTCCATGTCATGAATGTTCCTTGTTTATATATCTTGTTTATTATCATTATCCCTAATAGCTTAATTTATCACAATAATAGGGTCTGTAAGTCTCGTTATGTGACGCAGAGAAATCACGATAATTTGATAATATGAAAACGTTTCCCACCAAAATATGACGTTGCAAGATTATGACGTTCAAATTTTTGCTTAAAAGGTCATATGTTTTAGATGAAAATGCAACTTCTGGGCCGGGTACAAGTTATGGTCCCAGAAGTTCCAAAATTAAACGAGACTTACAGATCCTATTAACTGTTAATACATTTATGATTTAAGAAGCACTTATTGTTGATCAAGTCACAAACATTCATTTCTGATACATGTACATCTCCCAATAATTTACTCCTTCATTCATTTTACTCCTTACAACCCATAACCCTACACACTAAGAGACTATATCATGAATATCACATGATGTATTTCTGCATGACTTGGAGGCAGTTTGAAAAGTAAAACAGAAAAGTTTGCTATTGAAACCCACTAAACACCTTTTAAAGCAGTGCTATGAAGATGTGTTAATATATCTCTTTTTTAATCATTATTTGTAATGCAATTATTCTATATGAAAGTGGATTCATGTTGTAAATAATCAAAGCTGTGTCTGTGGTGCTAAAAAAGTATATGACGTAATTCAGTTTTTTCTTTTATAGCAATGAAAGGGCTAATTTATCTGTAAACTGTAGTTTATGAACACTAAATTGTTGATAAATCTGGTGGGACCAAAGTTTATGTACTGATATAATATCATTAAAGTATTACAAGAGGTTGCAAATATTTGGACCTAAACAGAACACTGAACATTGTGATGGACAGACGTACAAAGGTACATGTAAATCTATCCATACTTGTGGGGAGTAATAAAAATAAACTCCACATTTTCTTTTTTGTTAACAATCAATGAGACATAAAATCCATTGACATGGGAACTTTCAAAGGGACAAAATAAAAGAAACCCCATCAAATTATGATGAATGATAAAAGATTCCACAGCCAAATATGTGAAATCACCAAATTTAACACCTTTTTGGCCTCTTATTCTGAAAAAAAATAGGGTCAACCACATGAAAGTAAAATATCAGCCTGTAAATGGGAACTCATACCAAAATCTGACAATAATCCGTCTACTAGAATCAAAGTTATATTGTCTACAAATGCTGACTCAAACGCAGAGGATGATGCCAAAGATGCCTACACCATACCATAATAGAAACACGAAATTTCACAGTTCTGTGAATTTCAGTTTTCTGAAATATCTTATTCTCTGATGCCTTAAAACTATATGATGTTTACTTACTGACCTTTCATTTTTATCTCAACAATTTTTTCGTTTTTGTATGTTTTTGTAAAAATTTTAAAAAAACTTCATTATACATGTACTTAAACTGGTGCTCATGTCATAATTACAATGAAATACATATATAAGGTAGACAGGAAAGTATATACAAGCAAATGAAACAAGAACTGTTGTTGAATAACAGCCAGTTATACCCCGCTCATTGAACCCTGAATCAATATTGCAAGTGGAAATTTAAGTGTGTGTGGACACAATACAGATGCAAACCCAGTAGAATTGTGGACACAATACAATAATGATCACAATGATATACCTCCCCCCTTTTTTCTGAAAATATACAAAGTTGAAAAATAACAAAGTAGCAACAATATTTTTTCAAAATTTGATGAATCAATCTAAAAATAGCCAGTGCACAGGTTCATATGGTAATAAACATTCTGGCAAAATTTGAGAAAGACATTGCAAGTTGGTCTGAAATTGCCTCAGGACAAAAATTTCCAACATGGATACATAAGTACATAAATATCAAAGTAGTTGTTAACAAATTGTGATATATCAATCTGAAAATACCAGAT